>JAFFST010027984.1:4094-20003 GCA_022414735.1 Noturus placidus
TCCAATAAATTTCGTTCCACTTCAGATTGTGTCCCACCTGTTGTTGATTCTTCACAAAAAATTACAGTTTTATATCTTTATGTTTGAGGCCTGAAACGTGGCAAAAGGACGAACAGTTCAAGAGGGCCGAATACTTTCGCAAGGCACTGTATAAGAAAATAGCACAAGCATTGAAGACACCCATTTCCACCATCAGGGCAATAATTAAGTTCCAGTCAACTGAAAGTGTTATGAATCAACCTGAAATTGGACGCGTGTCTAATATTGTCTCAATTCACTGTGAAGAGGCTGGTTTGAGTGACCATAAATTCTCCAAGGATCACAGCTGGAGAATTGCAGAAGTTATTTACGTCTTGGGATCAGAAAGTCTCCACAACTACAATCTGATGTCACCTACATCACCACAAGTTATTTGGAAGGGTTTCAAGAAAAAAAAGCCTCTACTCTCATCCAAAAACAAATTCAAGTGTCTTCAGTTTGCCAGACACAACTGGAGCTTGAAACCAAAATAGAGCTTTTTGGCAATAAACCACAGAGGTGGTTTTGGTGCAGACAGAGAGGTAGCCATATGGGGAAAAGTACCTCTTGCCCACGGTTGCATATGGTGGTGAATCTTTAATGTTTTGGGGCTGTTTTTCTGCCAGAGGACCTGTACATTTTCTTAGGATACATGACATCACGCACTCAACAGATCAAATATCAACAGATATTAAATGAAAACTTAACTTAATCTGCCAGAAAGCTTAAAATGGGCCATGGTTGGCTCTTCCAGCAGGACAATTATCCAAACATACATGAAAATAAACACAAAAGTGGTTCACTGACCACAAAATCAAGGTCCTGCCATGACCATCCCAGTCCCCTGATTTGAAACCCATAGAAAACCTGTGGGGTGAACTGAAGAGGAGAGTCCATCAGCATTGACCTCGAAATTTGAAGTATCTGTAGAGATTCAGTATTAAGGAATGGTCTCAAATCCCTTGCCATGTATTCTCCAACCTCATCAGGCATTATAGGAGAAGACTCAGAGCTGTTGCACACCTATATTTAACATTTTTTTTAATAAACCTGTGTTTTGTTTGAAAACTTTAAAATCCATAAGAGCAAAGTATTTTTGTGAATTTTTTTGAACAATAAAGACAATTTGTCACAGCCTTCTTTGCTCAAATTTATCAATGGTGCCAATATTAGTGGATCATACAGTGTGTTCAGCTTACATCATCAATCTAGCATGTGCACAATTGCCACTACTGGATTTGTAGATGCTCCGTGAGATTCAGATTCTCCCATGCCATCCTCCCTCCATCCATCACTGGCCAAAATGAATATTTTACAGTGTGCAATTTTTAGTGTGAAACATCTAAATCGGGACAAAAATTGCACAGTGTAAACCCAGCTTAGCATAACACTTCGAGAACACAATCCTGGAACTCTCACATTACAGGAGAACAACTGTAGGTTGCTTAGGGCCAAATCTGTGTGCGACTTGCCTGACAACATAACGGAACGTGATGGAACACTTTGACTGGCTGTAAAAATATCATTGGACTTCAATCCCACAGAAATTTAGTATTATTTGAGAGGGTTGCTGCTGTTGACAGGATTGGCAGAATAGTAAAGCATTATATTCTTCAAATATATGTAGAATCCCTGACTCAATAGGGGTCTAAAAAAAATAGACATACCACTAGGACCTCCGCCATCACATAGAAGTGCTTGAAGCAGTTAAACACCACTGATTTTTCTCTAACCAAAATAACCAGTGTGAGTTGAGGCCATTATAAGAAGAAGCAGGATTTATTGCTACAAAGCAGTTTTATCATGGTAACAACTCTACAATAAATCTGGAGCCTACAGACTCCACAGCTATTAATTATACAGCATTTTGTAGACTTTTCTAGATCGTTCTAAATAGCAATGCTTTGGTCACCACTGTGGCTCTGCATGTGTCTCGTCAAATGGCTACGGCGTACAAAGCTCTTTGAGCAGATGGGGCAAGGAAACGGTTTCAAGTCTGTGTGACTGTACAAATGTTGACTCCAGCAGTTCCGCCTCGCAAACGTCTTGCCGCATATTTCGCATGTGAAAGGTCGCACCCCTGTGTGTGACCTCATGTGTATCGTGCGATGACTCGACACGATGAATCCTCTTCCACACACTTCGCATTGATAAGGTTTCTCTCCGGTGTGGCAGCGGCGGTGAACCTGCAGACAGCCAGCCGAGTTGAAGGCCTTCCCACACTCTAAGCACGTGTATGGTTTCTCTCCAGTGTGAATCCTTGTGTGGATGTTAAGGTTCCCGGCAGTGTGGAAGCATTTCCCACAGTAAGAGCAGCAGTATGGCCGCTCTTTCGAATGAAACTTCATGTGGGAGTTAAGCTGCGACTTGCTGAAGAACTTCTTGCCGCAGTTTAAGCACACGTGAGGCTTTTCCCCTGTGTGGTTCGAAATGTGAGCTAACAAGTTGCCCAGGTTGGCGAAACACCTCCCACAGTGGTCGCACTGGTGAGGTCGGAACTCTGGATGGGTTTTTAAGTGGTTTCTCAGCTCTATTAGAGTAAACGTCTCGCCACAAAACTTACACTCTCCTGGCACTGGTTTCGGAGGAGGCTCTGCTTTCTCAGAAGTCAGCAAGCTCTCGCTCACCATGTGGTTATGGATTTTGGAATGAGCCACTAGAGCTTGCAGGCTCGCACATTCTTCCCCGCAGTCAGTACACCGTTGTGGCTTTTCTTCTTTGTGTTCTGTGCGGTGTTTCGTCCAAGCCTTCATAGACTCAAAAGTCTTTTCACAATTGGGGCAGGAATATTTTAACTTCCTGTGCCTTTTATTCTGGTGCACAGAAAACTGGAAAGGTGTTTTAAAGCTCATTTTACAGGGCACACATTTGTAGCTGCCTGTACTAGCACTCTGTTCCTTGGTGGCTCTCGGCCGCCTCCTCTGCAAGGTTCTGGTATTTTCTAGAAGAGAAAAGAGAGGCAGAAATACACTGCGATAAAGCCATGAGTGAATATTTAAACAAAAACTCCAGTATTGTTGGAGAATGTGTGATTACCACAGACAAGAACCTCCTTACTCTAAACGCGCCTAAAACGGAAGCCTAACAGGATATGCCAATGAACATTTGTCAAACACAGTGTTTGTGGGCTCTTAGTGATTGTTTTTTTTTTTAAATCATAGCTGCCAGGCAGACAAGCAAGTTCAACAATCACAAACAAATAAAAAAAACCCTCTACTACTTGTTGACTTTCGCAAATCATAATTTTTCATTTGATAAGCATATTGAAACTTCATGCACTTGCACAAAACTGAGTAAAATAAACTGCAACACAAAGCCGTTTAACTGCACTCATAATTCTATGTATTAATGCCCTTAACTAGCTCACAACACATTATTAAAATATGTTTTCACTTGCCTGGTATATTAGCTAATCAGATTATCATTTGTCTACCACTGAAGTGCCTCAGCTTCCACCTAATGAATACCACAAAAACTCAGGGAACAGCAAAGCATTAAGACATGCATTGTAACGGTCTAATTGTAGGATTGAATTTGCATTATATACAGTTCATTTGCATATCTGAAACACTTATTGACAGATTCACAAATGCAACAATTATAAGTGAGCTTCAAGTAAACAATCCTGCTCCTCCCCAGTACTGTAAGGAGTCACAAAATTGCTACCCCTGGTAACTGCATCTACGCTACATGTTAAATACCTGAAACACTCGAATTCATGGAGGACGATGTATCTGAATCAGGAACAACTCTGTCAAGAAACACAACACAAATTGTGTTATTCGTATACGTCGAACACAAAGTCAGAGTAATGTTCATGCACATAAAAGCAAAGCTGGAAATGCACTCACTTAAGTGGAACTGGTTCACTGCTCGTACAGCGCGAGAGTAAAACAAACGGCAGGCTGATCTGTTTAATTGCAGGTAACAGATGCTTTGGAACAATCACTTTAACTATCTGTCCACTGTTACCCTCCGATCCAGTGGGTAATTCCTCAGCACCTCCATCATTTCCTAAATCAGTGATCACTGCGCTTGGCTCAGACCTTTCAACGTTTGTTGATGGTTCATCCACACTTTCTATTTGAGAAGTATTCATCTCCTCCTCTCTGGTTTCATTAACGTCAATGAACAGTTCAGATTGATCATCAGACTTGCTCTCACTCGGGATGACCTCATCGGTCAAAGAAGTATAAGACAAAGACGAGATGATTCTTTCCTCCACAATTGAAGGGAGTTCTGGCAATAAAATGTACCAAAAAGAGAAAATATTACATTCAAGGACTAAGCTTTAACTGTACTTAACATTAAGAGTTCAACAAAGCTAGTGCAGCACTAAACATTCAATAAGCAGCTACTTTTCACACTACCTAGTGCATTGTTTATTTGTGTTTGGTTAGTTAGCTTTACAGCATTTACATTTCGGTTAAGATTGCTCCTTATCAGAACTGGACAGTGCACACCAACAAGTAACAACAGTAATGGTCACTACACACTTACAAGAGACAACATGAGTGACTCGTCATTTGCTCGTTTGAACATACGGAGTACACCCCTCACATTTTTGTAAATATTTGATTTTATCTTTTCATGTGACAGCACTGAAGAGATGACACTTTGCTACAATGTAAAGTAGTGAGTGTACAGCTTGTGTAACAGTGTAAATTTGCTGTCTCCTCAAAATAACTCAACAAACAGACATTAATGTCTAAACCGCTAGCAACAAAAGTGAGTACACTCCTAAGTGAAAATGTCCAAATTGGGTCCAAAGTGTCAATATTTTGTGTAACCACCATTATATTCCAGCACTGCCTTAACCCTCTTGGGCATGGAGTTCACCAGAGCTTCACAGGTTGCCACTGGAGTCCTCTTCCACTCCTGAATTTCTTTTTCACACCAAATTGTTGAGGCCCCCCTGGCGCCCCCCAAGGGGGCCGCGGCCCCCACTTTGAAAACCACTGGATTATGAGACCAAGATAAATTTATTTGGTTCAGATGGTGTCAAGCGCGTATGGCGGCAACCAGGTGAGGAGTACAAAGACAAGTGTTTCTTGACTACAGTCAAGCATGGTGGTGGGAGTGTCATGGTCTGGGGCTGCATGAGTGCTGCCGGCACTGGGGAGCTACAGTTCATTGAGGGAACCATGAATGCCAACATACTGAAGCACAGCACGATCAGTATGCAGTATTCCAGCATAATAACGACCCCAAACAAACCTCCAAGACGACCACTGCCTTGCTAAAGAACACGAGAGTGAAGGTGATGGACTGGCCAAGCATGTCTCCAGACCTAAACCCTATTGAGCATCTGTGGGTCATCCTCAAACGGAAGGTGGAGGAGCACAAGGTCTCAAACATCCACCAGCTCCGTGATGTCGTCATGGAAGAGTGGAAGAGGACTCCAATGGCAACCTGTGAAGCTCTGGTGAACTCCATGCCCAAGAGGGTTAAGGCAGTGCTGGAACATAATGGTGGCCACACAAAATACTGTCACTTTGGGCCCAATTTGGACATTTTCACTTAGAGGTATACTCACTTTTGTTGCCAGCAGTTTAAATGGTAAATGCAAGGTGCTAACTTGCCATTGGGAGCAACATGGGGTTCATTGTCTTGCCCAAGGACACTTCGGCATGTGGAGTCATGTGGGCCGGGAATCGAACCGCCAACCCTACAATTAGTGGACTAGTGGATTAGTGGACAACCCGCTTAACCACCTGAGCCACAGCCACCCATTAATTTAGACATTAATGGCTGTGTGTCGAGATATTTTGAGGGGACAGCAAATTTACACTGTTACACAAGCTGTACACTCACTACTTTACATTGTAGCAAAGTGTCATTTCTTCAGTGTTGTCACATGAAAAGATATCATCAAATATTTACAAAAATGTGAGGGGTGTACTCACTTTTGTGAGATACTGTATATTTTATTAGGACTCTTAAAATGAGTATGCCCATTTTTAAAGACTTTCCCCTAAATTGTAGCCTTGCTCCTGCTTTCATGAATGCCTTACCATTTTTCTCCAAGTTTTTATGATAGTCACTTTGTAGCAGAGGAAGCAAGTCAGTCAGATCACAGTTCATCTGTACCAAATCCTCCCAGCCTGTGGGTTCAGTATCTAGCCATTGGGCAGCCTGAAAAAAGATCAGAAATATTATCCTTAAGCTTTTTTTTCACGATTAATGAATCTGATTAATCAGACTATAAACATTACGTATTTGTGTGGTGAATTGACACCTAATCTTTAAGAAAGCATAACTATACTTGACCAAAATGATGCAGAAATGTTTAATAACTTTCTAAACGTTCCAGAAAAAAATACTTGAGGAGAAAGTTTAACAAATGCAGATACAAAATGTCTTTAGGCTATGAATAAAGGAAGGTATAAAAATTAGGGATGGGAGGATCAAGCTGCTGATTCAACATTGAAATCGGTGAATTTTTGTCCAAAATATGACCTTAGCCAATATTTCTTTAATCTGGCCAATGATGAAACCATGTTAACCAAAACATCATTATGTGCATTGAAGTGGAAAAATGTGCTAATTTGGAACTTCATCATTCTGGTGTCCCGTTTCCCCCCAAACTGGAAATCAGTTTCTCACAGTAGCCTCACAGAACACCAATCGGTCCATCTCTAATACAAGTATATATAGTTTTCCTATCATTTATTATTTCAGATTTTATTTACTATACCTTAAATTAAATATTACATGAAAATTCTTTTTCACTTTTGGGGGTAACCAAACTTTACTTCTCACTGAGATACATGCAAGTAAACATTTCAGTTCAGGAAAGTATGTAGTTCTCAGAACTATGTATAAAGCAACAAAGTAACAGCACAACATTTAAATCGATCTATTTTCAATTCTATACAAATTAGGTATGATGCGGTAAAGCAAGAAATCCAAACAACTGGTTCAAATGTATCCTTAAAAGACTTCAGGGTACTTCAGTCTGTAGTTTCAGAACTAATATAAGAAATATTTAAATTAGGAAATTTCACCATATGATAGTTTTTTTTTCAGGCCACCAGGTATATAAAAAAAATACAGAGCTTTCAAAGATGTTTGTGCCAAGAAAATACAGACCTTCATTCATATGATGCAAAAGAGTGAGCTTATTTAATCAGAAAAGGTGCAGTACTCATCCAAGGAAAATAAATAAATAAATAAACAGTTCACTTAAGAGTTATCACAGAATACCTGTTTGAAGTTGGGTACTGGCAGGAGCTGTTCCAATCTGGAGAGAAAATGGCCAACTAAGACCTGCAGTGCTTTGTCAAATTCAGGACCGTACTCATGTGGAAACACCTCCTAGAGAAATAGGGACATAACATGACATGAAGTGTGTCTAAAATTCAAAATAAATTTTCAGTCATTTTCTGGTTTATGGCATTTAAAATATTAACACAGTTAATGTGACTAAGGATCTTTGTTTTGAGTCAATCAGTACGTTTACATGGACAACAATAATCCATTATTAACCAGATTAAGACAATACTCTAAGAAACTAGCATGTAAACAGCAATTTTTTATTACCTTAATCCGATTATAGTCATACTCAAAATAAACACAAATGGAGTATTCCCGTTTTTGTCGCATTATCGACATGTATTACAGACATGTAAAAACCTTAATCACATTATTAACATTGTGTGGGAGTTTTCGACGCATTTTGTGACAAGACACGTTCACACATGGCAGTGCTCAACCATTTGACGGCAAACAATAGAGCACAGCTGTGTCCCAAACCATGTACTTAACTGCTGTATAGTAGGCAAGATGCAAGTATTTCAGCTACTATATAGTATCCAAGGTTTGGGACACAGACCACGGCTTCAAGCAGTCATCCATTTGCACGTATAGCATGACTAATAATTAACTGCACTTGAAACTTTCAGAAATACTAAAAATAAAAACACCCAAAACTGTAGACGGTACCATAACAAAGATGAAGAATATGTTGATAAGTGAAATTCTGGAGGGAACGTTAGACGGCATGGCGTTGGGACGTAATGACATGTGCTGTTATCTATGTTCTATAAGATGTAAAACGGGAACATGAAAGGAATATTCTAAAAGCAACTCATGTAAACACCTTAATCACAATATTGTCTTATTCAGAATAAGGTCAGTAATTAGATCACTGCTGTCTATGTAAACGTAGTCACAGTGATACAGGTTTTACAAATTAAACTGAAGGAAAAGATTGTTTTCTATCAGTGTAAAATGATAAAGTACTATAAATGTATTTGCTACTGAAATTGCTGAATAGTTCTGATCAATAATTGTGATTTCAGTCTACTTATGAGTGGATTTTAATCCCCAGAGAATTTATATGTAGGATTATGTGTGTAAAATAGAGATCATTTGGTGTAATTCTTCCAGAAGTGTCCTTATCAATCAGAATATGTTGTTCATCCCTCCCACAAAGCATTTAGAAAAAACTTAAGGATGTCAAGCATGTGAAAATATTACGTCATTTTCAGGAAAGTCTTACCTGAAAGAATTGCTCCTTTTTAACTGGGTCCTCAAGAAGGCTTACGACAAGCTTCAACAATCTGCCCTGTAACATCTCCACCTCTGAAACAGTGCTCTAAAAAAAAATGGAAATGAATGATCTATTTGTTAATGTTAATTACTTCTCACACTCCATCTGAACTTTATAATGTATCTAAATTGGGAAATAAGAGCTAACACTAATTGTACAGAACAACTTTATGCTAGTCACACAAAGCAAATAAATATTAAGCGTGGTTTCACACCTATACGAATCAGAGTGAAAATGATACTTTTGGTTCGTTGACTATTTGCAAACAACCACCCCAACCCCCTTGTACCAAAATGCTAAAGCTGGAGTCTTACAAATTGCAGCGGAAGACAGTACATCATCTCTCAGTAACTCTAACTAAACATCCACAGCTGCATTTTCACTGATCATTCTCACCTTGGACATACTGAAAGACTCGACTTTGTGAAGACGTGCCCTGATGGTCTTTAGATCAGTTGGTAACTCATCTTTGCACATTTCAAGAATCATCTGTGTGTAAAAGGAGGGGGGGGGGGGGGAACATACACGATATTTTGCAGCCCAGTGCCATATGGAATGATGATAGACCAACAATTAATTTGAAAGATTCACCACTGGTGCTTCTCAATTCTTTATAGTGCCGCCCTTCACTCGATTCCCTTTCTCGCTTCTTAGTTCCACCCTCCAAGGAAGCAGAGAAAGGATGCAAGAACAGGAAATGAGGACAGGAAGATTCGAGAACAAACATGTGTATGGAATGAGACGTTCTTGCTCACTGAAGCCTCATTTTAAAGCGGCTTTAGAGAACTTGGAGACCTTTAGCAACTTTAGAGAATTGACATACTGCTGACTGTTTACCAGCTGTATTAATAATGGCTCTGCCTATACAGAACAATGATTACATCATTAAAACAATATTACACATGTACATCACGTGCTTAAATGGACAAGATTCTACTCATAAAATGACTTCTCCGTTTAAATTTTTCCCCTTTTAAAGCAAGGCACATTAATGACTTGCATATAAAGGAATTTATTTGTACCCATTTGTGTTTATTTAATTAGGATCGCTTTTATTATTATTATTATTATTATTATTATTATTATTATTATTATTATTATTATTATATAATTTATGGTAGTTTTATGGAGAAGTGGAGAATTTATACCCTGGCCTTATGCCACGTACTACAACAATAGAGTATTTGTGCTTTGGAACAACCTGTGTATCTTTGTTCAAGAAGCTGCCTATCTCCTCTCTCCTTGTTTTCCCAGTTACAGACTGAGGGAGTAAGATGAAAGAATCAAGAAAGCATCAGTTAAAGTTTTGGGAAGCACCCCATGAATCTCACCTTTGCTCTCAGACCCATAATGAGCACATTCTTCTGTCTTTCGCTCAGAATCTCAGGGACCATCCTTGTTATGAGGAGGATGTACTCTTCGAGCTTGTCAAAATACTCCAGGTTTTGCTGCTGGACGACTCGCCACATGAAGGCGGACATGAGGCGCAAAGGAGGAACCAGCAGCCGCACAGAACACAGAGGGAGAGAGCCTACAAAACACATTTACACTGCAAACTACTGGCTTTAAAAGTTAAATCATAAGACCTAATAAAAAAATACTAGTTTGTGAAGGGATAATGCCACACCAGAATGCAAAACGATGAGAACTGCTTCAAGAGTATTTATAGCCTAAATGAGAAACCAATAAAGTGAGATGTAAAATTTTATGAATTGAATGTTAATAATATAAGAAATGTGAATACTAAATTGGTGATTACTCTGCTGAGCCAGTGAGCTGGATTTAGACCAGCCCGGTTTGTGTGATTTTGGACAATTACAAGCTGGTTCTAGCCAGTCAGGTTGACCATCCCTGTGGGTCAGACTGGTTCCAGCTAGTCAAGTCAACCAGTTTTTACCCTCCAAGGAGGCAAAATGGTCAACCGGCTACGGCCAGCCCCAAACACCGGCTACGGCCAGCCCAAACACCGGCAACAACCAGCCCCAACACCATGTAGACCAGCGGCTACGACCAGCCCCAATACCGGCAACGACCAGCCCCAACACCGGCAACGACCAGCCCCAACACCGGCTACGACCAGCCCCAACACCGGCTACGACCAGCCCCAACACCATATAGACCAGCCACAACACCGGCTACGATCAACCCCAACACCGGCTACGACCAGCCCCAACACCATATAGACCAGTCACAACACCGGCTACGATCAGCCACAACACCGGCTACGGCCAGCCCCAACACCGGCTACGGCCAGCCCCAACACCGCCTACGGAAAGCCCCAACACCGCCTACGGAAAGCCCCAACACCGCCTACGGCCAGCCCCAACACCGGCTACGGCCAGCCCCAACACTATATAGACCAGCCACAACACCGGCTACGACCAGCCCCAAAACAATATAGACCAGTCACAACACCGGCTACGACCAGCCCCAACACCATATAGACCAGCCACAACACCGGCTACGATCAACCCCAACACCGGCTACAACCAGCCCCAACACCATATAGACCAGTCACAACACCGGCTAGACCAGCCAGAACACCGGCTACGACCAGCCCCAACACCGGCTACGACCAGTCCCAACACCATATAGACCAGCCCCAGCGCCGGCTACGACCAGCCCCAACACCATATAGACCAGCCCCAACGCCGGCTACGACCAGCCCAACGCCGGCTACGACCAGCCCCAACGCCGGCTACGACCAGCCCCAACGCCGGATAGACCAGCCCCAACACCATATAGACCAGCCCCAACGCCGGCTACGACCAGCCACAACGCCGGCTACGACCAGCCCCAACACCATATAGACCAGCCCCAACACCATATAGACCAGCCCCAACGCCGGCTACGACCAGCCCCAACACCATATAGACCAGCCACAACGCCGGCTACGATCAACCACAACACCGGCTACGACCAGCCCCAACACCATATAGAACAGCCCCAACGCCGGCTACGACCAGCCCCAACACCATATAGACCAGCCCCAACACCATATAGACCAGCCCCAACACCATATAGACCAGCCCCAACACCATATAGACCAGCCCCAACACCGGCTACGACCAGCAAACTATCTTTGACTTATGTCATATTTGTTACGCAGGGTAGGAATGTTTGAGGTTTACGGAACTGAAACTCTTGATGTGCTAAACATATAATTTTATTATCGGCATTCCATTTTTTTCAGGAAATTAAATTCACAGCACCAAAACTTTCACTGTAAAAGTGAGCAGTCATGAAATGCCCGTGTGTGGTTACCATAACTAGCTTTAATAAGTTGCCCAAACACAGGTATCGGGATTTTGTTCTTGTAAACCTCAGAAACACAGGAATCCCCTACGAAACTACTAGAGAGTCAAAACAATATCTCTGAACGCTAAACACTAGCCAAAGACAGACAAACTTCTCTGCTCTTCTTCTGCTGTGCTAGCTAACAGGACGCTAATAAACCAGTGTTTATTTCATATATACGCAAAGCAAGCAAAATCATTACAGCATAATGTTAGCTAATAAGTGCAGTGTGTTGTCGTGCATACCCATGTTGTTCTTGTCAGTATAGATCTGCAGTGTGAAAACTTTAATCACTACAGGAACATTGACCGCTTAACTAAGCCTTCAGGTGCGTTTCCTTTTTGACGCTGCATGAAACCAGTTGCTGAAACCAGTTATAGACTAAATTAGCGCCATCTACTGAGCTGGAGACGAACACAATCTCTCTTTCTCCTCCCTGTCTGAAAATAATTCACAAAAATACTCTGCTCTCATGGATATCAAACAATTGCAAACAAAACACAGGTTTGTAATTAATATATATGTATATATATATATATATATGTGTGTGTGTGTGTGTGTGTGCAACAACAATTATTGGCACACTTTTTGTTAAAACCAACCCCCCCCACGTCTTGGTCAGCTCATACTTGTTTTGACAGGTGGTTGTTGGATTGTGTTTTTACAGCAGGGTTATCAAAATTAAATTGAATACAAGTGCATTTTATGTGGGAAAATTATTCATATAAAAAATGTTAAGTTCTTTTATTCATTTATGTGCATTCTACAATACCTGCAATGGCTCATGCTTACAGCTGGTGGCAGCAGATTTCATGAACAAACTGTCCAGCTTGACCACTGTCTTTTCACCAACTTACAACTGGCTGCTCCAACAGAGGCACAGCTGAACTCATTATTTATCTCTGAGATACAAAAGCTAATTCAGTACAGCTTTACTGAACTCGTCTGCCTCCCATCCACACGCGCCTTGATATAGAAACAATTATGCAAAGAGATAAAATACAGTTTTTAAACAGTTTTTTTTTTTTTGTTTAGCTATTGGGGTGCACGGTGGCTTAGTGGTTAGCACGTTTGCCTCACACCTCCAGGGTCCGGGGCCCAAGCCCCACCAGGGCCATGCGAGTGCGGAGTCCGCATGCTCCCGCCGCACATTAACCCCCCGGCACCTCGCCTAGGGCATACCCCGCCCCGCGCCCGACGCCCCCCGGGATGGGCCCCAGGCTCCCCGTGACCTCGAAAAAGCGCAAACAGTAGAAGATGGATAAATGTGGATTTGAATTAGGTCATTGTTATTGATGAGCATTTTTGTTCAGGTTGAACAACTAAGGAATTGGAATAAGGAATGTAGTCTTTTTAATTTGCATATTTTGAGGTCTGTTCAGTTTCTGGACAAATGATATCTGAATTTACATAAATGTAGATTTAATGAAAATTGCAACAACAAGGATTAGCTTAAACCAAGTTTAGAACTAATCGGGTATTTGTCAATCAAAATTTTTCATGTGAATTGTACTGCAATTCTAAACATGGTTTAGTAAATCTGGGAATAAAATATAATTTTTTTTTTAAAAGTGTATAATCTATAATTTGAATTAAAAAGCCAAGGGTGGCATGTTGGTACAGTTGGTAGCCTCATAGCTCAGTAATTCAAGATCAGGTCTGAACCCAGGGCCAGAAACATAAGTGAAAATTGCCCATATGAAAAACTCCATAAAAACACCCCCCAAACCCCCAAACCATTTTTAACTTGGAGCTAGCTGTTTAACAAAATACTTGTTCCTGAGACGGGTTAACAGATATTCACACGCACACAGCACTTTGATAAACTAGAAGGCAAACATTTATTGTTTAATTATATCTGCATTTGGTCAAACAAAACATATAAGCAATGTGCTTTTGAAACTTTGCACTGGAATGTCCTTATTGAAAAGTATGTACTTCTTTACACAAACGAATTTCCACTCCAATAATTCAGACTGATGTTTACTAATGGCCTGCGCCGTGGCTCTGCATGTGTCTGTTTAAGTGTGTGCGACGTGTGTAGCTCTTTTGGCAGATCGTGCAGGGGAAGGGCTTCACCCCTGAGTGAGTGTACATGTGTTTATTCCAGTCGTATCTCCGTATGAAGGTCTTGCCACACTGAGTGCAGGAGTAGGGGCGCTCTCCCGTGTGAACGCGCTTGTGAGCAGTCAGGTGGCTCGACACCACAAATCTTTTATCACAAATGCTGCAGCAGTAGGGCTTCTCACCAGTGTGACTGCGCTCGTGCACCTGCAGCTCACCCGCAGAGATGAATCCTTTTCCACAGTGACGGCACAAATAGGGCTTCTCGCCAGTATGGATTCGTACATGGATGTTCAGATTGCCCAGCAGCGAGAAGCATTTCCCGCAGTGAGGGCACATATGTGGCCGTTCGCCCGAGTGACACCTCATGTGTGATTTCAGCTGGACCTTGCTGAAGAAGCGCTTGCCGCACTGTGTGCAGAGGTATGGCTTGTCTCCCGTATGGTTTGAGAGATGTGCGAGCAGACTGTGATGCAAAGCGAAGCACTTCCCACACTGGTCACACTGATGCGGTCGGTACTCAGGGTGAGTTTTCAGGTGCACTCTCAAATCGCTGAGCAGGATGAAGGACTCGTCGCAGAAGCGGCATTTCCCCGGTTCGCGCTCCTTTCGAGATGGCTGCTTGGATTTATCCGTGTGGACCCTCTGGTGCAGCACCCTGCCTCTATACGAGCCAAACGTCATGTCACATTTGTCACAGGTGTAAATGCCGTTTACTGCAGGACCCATGTGCTCTCGTCTGTGAGCCACCAAGCCTGTGAGACTCCGGAACACCTTCCCACACTCCGGGCATTTATGTGTGCAGACCACCTTGTGGGCCTGCTGGTGTTTGTACCAGTTCGAGAGAGACCGAAATGCTGCCCCGCACTTGATGCATTTGTACGTCCTCATACGACAGCCTCTCTGCCGGTGCAGAGCCAGAAGTTTCGCATCTCTGAAAATTTGCCCACATTCACAACACTTAATAGACGCTGCGAGTCTGTGACTCTCCTGGTGTTTCTGCAGCTCCGAGCGAAACGCAAAGCGCTTGCCACACTTCAGACACTTGTGTAAAAGCCTGCCGAGGAGGTACGAACTTTTTAAAGGTAACTTTGGGGAGTCGACTGCCAGTGGATTGCTGTTAGACTGCTCGGACTCTGGTGCTTCAGCAGTTACCTCTGCAAAACACAAGTAACGCAGCTTACTTCATTTTGACCGAACACAATCCTGAAATGAAACTGGCACACTCTACAATGGGTTATCAAAATGGGGTCTGCGACGTATACTAAATGGTCCATCAGTTATTTTCTAGTGGTTTATGACTTAAAAGCAATACAATGAATTTCAATATAAATAGAACATACAGTGCCTTGCGAAAGTATTCGGCCCCCTTGAACTGTTAGACCTTTTGCCACGTTTCAGGCCTCAAACATAAAGATATAAAACTGTAATTTTTTGTGAAGAATCAACAACAGGTGGGACACAATCATGAAGTGGAACGAAATTTATTGGATATTTTAAACTTTTTCAACAAATAAAAAACTGAAAAATTGGGCGAGCAAAATTATTCAGCCCCCTTAAGTTAATACTTTGTAGCACCACCTTTTGCTGCGATTACAGCTGTAAGTCGCTTGGGGTATGTCTCTATCAGATTTGCACATCGAGAGACTGAAATTTTTGCCCATTCCTCCTTGCAAAACAGCTCGAGCTCAGTGAGGTTGGATGGAGAGCGTTTGTGAACAGCAGTTTTCAGTTCTTTCCACAGATTCTCGATTGGATTCAGGTCTGGACTTGGATTTGGCCATTCTAACACCTGGATATGTTTATTTGTGAACCATTCCATTGTAGATTTTGCTTTATGTTTTGGATCATTGTCTTGTTGGAAGACAAATCTCCGTCCCAGTCTCAGGTCTTTTGCAGACTCCATCAGGTTTTCTTCCAGAATGGTCCTGTATTTGGCTCCATCAATCTTCCCATCAATTTTAACCATCTTCCCT
>JAFFST010027984.1:27204-47714 GCA_022414735.1 Noturus placidus
TATATATATATCACATTTTTAGTGTAGGTAGATCTCCTTGACTGGTCATGTTAAAAGTAGCTCACAAGTCAAAAACGTGTGCGCACCCCTGGTCTAGGCATTACTCGCGAACAGAGCAGGGACATGAGACCGCTAGCATGCTACACGCATTAGCTACTGCACTAACACACGGAGCTATAGCTATACGCATTAAACACTACAAACGTATGCAACCGATAATACTGCGCAAAGTGCACGGACACAAAAGGGGCTTAAATAGACAACATAATTACACTAAACAAACACCTGGTCAAATTAAGCTACACGCTCGCACATCCAGCCCATGTCCAAGCCGGAAGAGAATGAAACCAAAACAATGTCACGTGACTTCAGCTTCCCCATTGATATTTGGACTAGCAGTGTCAGCACAATAAGTTTAACAGCACAGTGAATTAATTAGGATTTTACTCCCCAGAGAGTTGTTTTACAAGCAACGCAGTTTATGGGTTCACACACTGGCCAAGTCATAGCAGGTGCGTTTGATGACATGCTTCAGACGTGGGGCATTCCGAAAAGTGTTAAGTACTCGTATCGGTACTCGGTATCGGCGAGTACCCAAATGTAAGTACTTGTACTTGGTCTGAAAAAAAGTGGAATCGGTGAAACCCTATTAAAAACCAAACCCCTTTACTGCATCCTGCCTATGCATGAAGTGTATACTCACCACTCACTGTTACAGATTACTGTCCAGATCCCAGTAAACCACGCAGTGTGCCATATAGCAGTTCCCAGCTTTGGCATATGATTTACATGCTGATTTACATATGATTTACATGCTGAATATAACACTAAGATCTACCATACATAGTAAGAAAAACAATAATTAGAGGAGTTGTTCCACAGTATAGTTAATGATGTGTCCTCAAACAGATCTGTTCACAGGGCAAATTAAGTGACAGTGGGAAGAAAAAAGAAAAAAATAATACACCATCTTGATCACTCATCTCACTTTTTACACTAATTTAACAATTATACTGATCAGTTCACCCTTACTAACTCAGAAGCCTCTGATTAAAAGAAAGGTCTTTCTTAATTCTGATAACACAGAAATACCGTTATTCAGTACTAAGTCATATTTTACCCTTGGGAAACTAGCACATGCTTTCATACTCTCAAGAGTATTGTACTTTTGCAGCATGATGATGGCTAGCTAAAGAAACAAACTACAAACACCACACCTGTCTTGGCTGAGCAACTTCTTACAGGGTAGGGTTTGTTTGTTTTGTGCCACAAACTATTGCTTTAACTGTACTGATTATAATCAAGTGTGATATTGTGACATGCACTGACCTGAAAGAAGTATTCTTTTTTCGCAGGATCCTCCAGCAGACCCAGCACAAGTGTTAGAAGGTTTGCCTGTAAGATGTCTGCCTCTGTATCAATTCCCTGAGGACACGAGAAGCCTTTTATTAATACGAGTAAAAATAAAACATTATTTCAGTCAGTCATCACACATTTTCTTGCCATACACTTTTTGAAAACCAGCATACTTTTGATGAATGAGAGGACTGAATCCTCTGTATATGCGACTTCACTGTCTCAAGATCTGCTGGCAGTTCACCTCGGCACATCTCAAGAATCATCTGAGAGAGAGAGAGAGAGAGAGAGAGAGAACTCAACATACAGAACATCAGTCTCTTCTTGAATACCATACCTCTGCTCCGTCTCCTTCTGCACAACAATCTATGATCTTACAGTGTCCTTATCTGCTCACCTTTGCTCTCAGCCCCATCACCAGTGTGGCCTTCTGTCTGCTGGTCAAGACCTCTGGGACGAGCCTTGTAACTAAGGAGACAAATTCTTCTAGCTTTCCATAATGCTCCAGATGCTGCTGTTGGGCAATTTTCCACATAAAGGCAGACATTAGCCGTAGAGGTGGAACCAGTAAGCGCAGTGAGGAAATCGGTGGGACAGAACCTAAGGAGAGTGGAAAATAATGTGTGTAATGGTATAAATGGAAAGAAAGGTTATTTCCAATATGAACTTTGTTAGTTTTCTGATGCCTCACTACGGCCACAAACATCACCGTGTGGTTTATCATTTGGCTTCCCCAGTTTGTCCTAAGAAAAGCATAAAGCATTAACTAAACGTCTGTCTAGATCAGGGGTGCACAATACGTCGATCGCGATCGACCGATTGATCGCAAAGAAAGTGTGGGTAGATCGCCATTCAAAAAAAGAAATATAGATGTTAGCGTTGATGTACAGGACAGCCAGTCTGAGATCTTTTCTTTTCTCTCACCACGCGTGTGATCAAACGCGCGAGTGCTAAAGACTAGCAAGCGAAATCACTGAGTTAACATTTTTCAGTCTTTTAAAGACAAACCCCAGCACATTGATATCAGGACGGTGTGCCCGCAATGGTTGGCAGCGCAAATGGATTCATTGCCAGGTGCAGGGAATACAATCTGAGGATGAAGCTAACCAGGATTCCCTCAGTAGCGAAGAGCCCAGCGCCGAAATCCCCCGTCCCCTCGTGGGCGCGGGAAAATGTGGCGTACGGAGGTCCGCATTACCTGGCTATCTGAGGATGAGATTTTGAAACTACAGACTGACATTCAGCTGAAGTCCAGTTTTGGACTTCAGTTTTGGAACTTACTCACAGGGGAAAAAGTGAACAGTTTTGGAACTTACTCACAGGGGAAAAAGTACCCAAACATGAGGACATATGCAACCTCCTTGAATGCATTATTTGGCTCTACTTAATTATGTGAGTCAGCCTTTTCCCACATGAAGATTATTAAGTCCAAATTCTGTTCCACAATGACTGATCATCATTTGGAGGCCTGCCTGAGGCTGTCTGGACTATGCAACCCTGGCTGATTCTATTCAGTGCACATCATCAGAGTAAGGTACTGAATTGCAGTGTCATAAGGGCTCATGCAGGTATGCAAGGTACATGAACATACATACATTTATTTGAAGTATACTCATTTACATTTATTCATTTAGCAGACGCTTTTATCCAAAGCGACTTACAAATGAGAGCACACACACACCAATGGTAGCAGAGCTTCCATGCAAGGTGCTAGCTTGAATGAGACACAGTGTAAAGCGCTTTGGATCCAAGTGCTTTGGATAAAAAAGCGCTATATAAGTGCGCCATTTACCATTTAGCTTGCCATTGGGGGCAACTTAGGGTTCAGTATCTTGCCCAAGGACACTTCGGCATGGGATTACCCGGGCCGGGATTCGAACCACCAACCCCACGATTAGTGGATTAATGGACAACCCGCTCTACCGACTGAGCCACAGCTGCCCATATATACACATACACATATATATATATATATATATATATATATATATATTATATTATATCTCGCATTTTTAGTGTAGGTGGATCTCTTTGACTGGCCATGTTAAAGGTAGCTCGCAAGTCAAAAAAGTGTGTGCACCCCTGGTCTAGATCAACTACAATGCTGAGATTAGCCATAATCTCGCGATAACACACGCAGTTACGATAAACATGACTGGCTTTCCAGTGGTCAGCTACTAACGTTTAATAAAATATCATGTCACAATGGTTCAACACCTAACACATGTTTGATACGATCTAAACAGACAGACTGATTTCGACCGAGTCTCTGCTAGGTGTCTTGTTTTACTGTGGTTGTTGCCGATGGAAACACGCATGCGCGGTCATGTCGGAACTGCGGCGCGTAAAAATACGTTATTTCACGCGCCTAACACTAAAATCCCGCCTACTGATCTATGATTGGACAAATTACTATTTCATATTAAAGAGCAGTTCGCTGATTGGACGAGACTGGGCGGTGGGATAACTGCTGCTACCGGATGGTAAATGTAACATGTTCAATTTAAAACAATAATAATAATAATAATAATAATAATAAATATTTCTGCGTATTTTAACACATTAACGTACTCGTTTTTTAAAAACGGATTAATACCTATTGACACACAGTTAACACTAAAGTGACAAAAACTTTAGGGCGTTTATCCACACTGCAGCTTCTCCGGTGGAAGTAGAAAACTGAAGGTACTCATGGAAATTACTAAAATATATCAACACTTAACAACATACATTTTAGGGACATTGACCAAAATAAAAAGAACCGAAGTTAATATTCGCAGCTTCCCGTTGCTGCAAACTTTAGCATACTATACAAAGTAGTATTGTGTTTTTTTTTTGTTTAAAATAAAAAGGTACAATAATTATATAACGTAAATAACATTTGAGCGAAGCAGCAAAATATATACATATACCCATAGTGTGCTTCAATGACTTAGTTGGACTTTCTGCTAAAAGGGGTCGGCGGTTGCCGTTCTTAAAGACACCAAATGCGCATGCGCGAAGCCAACCAAGCACGGAACAGCCACAACGTGTTTTCTACCCGTATTGTAGAAAACACGTCTTCCTGCGTTACGATTGGTTAAAACACTCTACTCCGAAGTAGAAGAAGCTCTACAAGCCAATCATAATTAAGTACGGCAAAACCAGCCCAGGGAAGGAGGCGGGAGTAGTCATAAAACAGGTGAGAACCGATAACGTCGGTAAAAATGAACTAACCTAAAGTTTCTCAGTGCCAGAATTTCGATAATGAATCGATATTACATTATATTATGTCAGCATGATAGGAAAAGTTAACTCAACCCCTAAACTATACAAAAACAAGTCGAGAACACAACATTCAAAGAAGTAGGCCCTGTCTCAAACCATTGCCTCGCCACTTCGCCTTCTTTGCAAGGGACACTACTGTATAGGTTTCACCGCCAAAAGAACAGACCGATAAAGTGATTTTGGCAACGAAAGATTTGAGAAGAGCCTCGGACCCGCGCTCTGCTCATCTGTCTGTCATTACAGGAAACAGGAAAGGATTTTGTATCCGAGCCATCTGGTAGTTCATTAGCGTTTCTCTTGTAATGATGATTTCACATATATACATTTGATAAGAGAGTTAACAGCTGCAAATAGTCGTTTAACATTAACACGGCGGAAGAAGAATATAAATGACCAAAACACTGCTGCGATGAGCACTGCTAGCTAACTGACCGTCAAGTGTACTACCAACGCAGTACTGGATTTATAAACGTCCTATTTACACAGCCGCCATATACAGCACAAATAACTCTTCGAAGAAAACAATAACTCATACCCATCATGATGGTGAAGTGCCCTTGAGTTTCTGCTTCAATGTTTTCCTGTTTTGCTAGATGTCGTTGGTTGCAGTGGATTGTTGTACGGCCAAGAGACGGTACTGCGCATGCGCCCTGAGGCACCAAGTAGCACACTACCTAACGTAGGGAGCGGAATTTGTGATTCGACTACAAAATGGCGGAGTCCAAAAGCAGCACACTATATAGTGAATAGGGTGTGGTTTCGGACGTAGCCACAAGACAAGATGGCGAATGCAGCCGAAGGCGGAGTGTGATGCAAAGACTTTTGAGACAAGGCCTCAAAATTCAATACAGAAAAAGTTGTTTTTTTTATGTGCTGTTGATTTAATAAATAACTGTTTAGACGATAAAACTGTCAGTTATATTTGATTTTATTTGTTTGTGTGTTATACTTTTTCTTGGTTATTATCAACTAGGTAAAATATAAGGATATATATGTATGTAAATAAAGGTGGTGATCTTTACACAGTAGTTTCCTTGAACTGTTTCTTTAAACTGTTCCGTGAACACTCTATGGGGCTATAACTATTTAAAATAATATTTCATAACTGTTTTTATGAGATATGTCTACAGAACTGTCCTTATTTTCTTCAAGTTTCTTTACAGATAAATCGATGCATTTTGCTCTTAAGTAAGGGGTTGAAAGTAACAACATGGAGATTTTAGCATCGGAATACACCAAATTTCACTGACTAAAATCCATGTTAATGACACGAAGACAATAAGGACATTCTCATTATTCACTTCTAATGATAGTTTTTTTTATAATGCCTTGCTTTTTGGATGGCATGGTAGTGTAGTGTATCCTCCAGGGTTCATAAAATAAAATTACAATTCTAGCAATAATTCTAGCGTTACATTGATATTGTTATTACACTTACTGTAGTCTGTCAGTCTGTGTGGTGCGTAGTAACACTCATCCAGCAGCGGCTTCTTTGGGAACTACTGTATTTTAGTTAAACAAAATATTGGGCCAAATTGTGTCTGAAATGTCAGTCAATATTAATGTCTTGTTTATAGAACTGTTGTACAAAAGTAATTATCACACTTGCAATCATGTGGGTTTTAGTGATTTTTTTTTTTCCTTTTTTTGCAGGTGAGAGAAACAATGAGAAATGTGTGCAAGAATTTTGTTCACTGACTGTATTTACAGGTTATGGGACAGAGTGTTGTGCTCAGCTGTGAAGGATTTTGAATAAGTGACCTTTGTACTGTAAAATTGCTTGCTGGAAAATAAACTAAAACCAAAATATTATCAACCGACTTCTATGAATGAATGTAAAAGCGTGAATTGATGGAACACTTTTTACAGTCCCTCCAGGTTTGTGTGATTTTGCGATCGCAAAATATTCAGAGGAGCTTGCTATTTTTCAACATTTTTCAGATTCGGGCCAATATGTGTCATGTGACATCATCACAACAGGCATTCAGCAAAAGCCCTCTTCAATTCACGAACACAAGTACAGCTAAAAGGTCTCATTTACCAACAAACATCACTGTGAAAGACAGTGCAAAACAATCTCGTCAAATCGCATTTTCGCCAATTCAAGCAGTTTTCTGAAAAAAAAAGCACGAAACCTCAGCAAATTATGACTGATATCAGACTCGGACTGATGGACAGACTGACATTAGACTCTGACTGATTGACAGACTGACATCAGATTCTGACTGATGGATAGACTGACATCAGATTTTGACTGATGGATAGACTGACATCAGACTGTGAATGGGCGATAGACTCATATCGGACTCTGACTGATCGATAGACTGATATCAGACTGAATGATAGATAGACTGATATCAGACTGTGCATGATCGATAGACTGACATCAGTCTCTGGCTGATGGATAGACTGATATCAGACTCGGACTGATGGATAGACTGATATCAGACTTGGACTGAACGATAGACTTATATCAGATTCGGACTGTCCTTATACTGTATGTGCAATATTTCCCACTATGTCACGTTTTGACTGCATACAATGTTTACAATTTTTGTAATTACTTTTACTTGCTTAGAGCACATTAATAAACTTGCATGGTCTGCTGTCTGTGTTCAACGTTTACAGTTTGCTACCTTTTGTACTATGTAAGAGGTCATTTATCCTTTTTGTTTGTGCAACTCTAGCACATGAATGCCACACTATATCGATGCTTAAAGCACTGTGTATGCAGATGACAATATTGAAACGAAAATGGAAATTTCCAGAGAATAATCTCAATTGTAGGTGGGGTCTCATTTTGCTCCGTGCCTGCAGGGGACGCTGTGTGCTGAACACAGGCTGAAACCCACAACAGAATACACAACTGAAACAGAGGAGAATAGATTAATATGTCTTATTTTGCTCCGTGCCTGCAGGGGCACATGAATGCCACACTATATCGATGCTTAAAGCACTGTGTATGCAGATGACAATATTGAAACGAAAATGGAAATTTCCAACTGAAACAGAGGAGAATAGATTAATATGTCTTATTTTGCTCCGTGCCTGCAGGGGACGCTGTGTGCTGAACACAGGCTGAAACCCACAACAGAATACACAACTGAAACAGAGGAGAATAGATTAAACACAGTACGGGAGAGAATCATTAGCGATGAATACTGTCTGCAGTTTTTTTCCTCACTGCTTTATGAGAAGTTTTGTTATTTGGAATGAGGTCAAATGAACAGACAGGACTAAAGATGCAGGCCCTGGAGGAAGGTAAATAAATGCGTGTATATTGATCATCATGAAATAGTCTGAACGACAGTGTATGTTACAACTGTACAATGTCTCCTCTCTGTGTCTAGATAGTGCGTTTTTTCTGCGCTCTCTGCTGTCTCCTCTCAGACTGCTCTCTGCAGCCATGTGGCACCTGATCCAGCAGGAAGCAGTAATCCACTACGGCATGCTGGAGGAGTTTGTGTCTCTCATCACAGACACTGTCCCTGATCTGCTGAGCTACAGACAGAAGGCTCAGCTCACCTTGGGTCTGAGAGCAAGGGTGAGCAAAAGATTACTGCAGGCCATTCAAGGGAGGCTCCTGGTAGCCCTAAATCTAACAAACATCCATTTATCTGGATGTTCATCCAGTCTGAATGTACAGTGAAACTGGACAGTTGAAGATCAGAAAAAGAGCAAGTGATCTTCAACTGTCTGGCTTTGCTGAACCATTACCTAGTGATGCCTCAGATGACTGTTTTTGGCTGACAGGTGTGGCACCTGATTTGGTCTTCTGCTGTTGTAACTCATCCACCTCGAGGTTCAACGTGGTTCACATTCTGTTCTGAGGTGTTTTTTTTTTTGTTCACTACGATTGTACAGAGTGTTTATATGAATTACCGTAGACTTCCTGTCCGCTCAACGTAGTCATTTTCTTCTGAACCATCTCATCAACAAGGCATTTCTGCTCACAGTACTGTTACTCGGACAATGCTGCTGTGTGTGTGAAAATCCCAGGAGATCAGCAGTTACTGTACAACTCAAACCAGCCCGACTCGCACCAACAACTGTGTAATGCCATGGACAAAGTTCCTGAGATTACTTTTTCCTGAGAACCCATCCTGATGATTGATATGAACATAAGCTGAACCTCTTGACCTGTGTCTGCATGATGTGTTACAGTGCTGACACACGTTGGCCGATTTGGATAATTTCATGAATGTTCATTGGTTTCTGTCAAAGCGACTTTAAATGTGTATATTTAAAATAAGGACAAGTATTACATTTGTGTAAGAACAAATTCAGATAGTTAAGTATCAAGAAAAAATTTGTTAAAACAGTTGAATCATTTAAAAACTTGTCTACAGTAGGGCATAGTGTTCATCGCACAGTTCATCCGAGGAGGTAAAAATACATGGATTCCACTAGGATAGCATGTTTTTGCTCAATGAGAAAACACCTTCTTCGTATAGATTTAAGAAGCCCACGAAACATTTTAAAGATGCAAGCATGAACCTGGGGCAGAGCTCAGTTACAGCACAAAGATGTTAAAGGAGTGATGCAGTGGACAATAACAAGTGAATGGTTGTTGAAGAAAGAACAGAGAGACAACTCAACACAAGGATAATTTAATCAAGATTGCTACAGACACAGTCAAACTATGAATAGTGCAATAATTATAATAATGATTGCTTTGATAGTGAGTTTTTGTTTCAGGATTCTATTCTGAAACATCTGGTATTCTATTTTGAAACTATTCTATTCGGTTCTGAATCTATTCTAAAATTCTGCATCAGGGTATGATTGAATTGAAATCTGAACATTAAAGTGAGTTAATTGACAAAACCATCAATCCTGTAGATGTTTCCTGTGTTGGAAAAGTCTACAGTCTACGTAAATGTACTTGAAGTAAGTTTGACCTCTGACTGTTACAAATAACTGACACTAGAGACTCCTTCCAAAAAACCTGACTATATAAAAAATATTACTATAATCCTGTGGTTTGTATGGCTGGTGCTACTGCCAGATCTGTGTTGTTAAAGACAGTTACTCAACACCAACTGAATTCCGAGTTCATCAGCCCCGTGATTTCTTTATTTAAGAAAAGTTTTAAAACCTTTGCCTGTCCTTTTTCCAGCTTGTTCTGGAGTTATGCGGCATGGAGACTCCGGCTGATCCAGATACAGTTCAGGCCCATTTACAGCGGATTGAGACCCTTTTGGCAATTTACAAGGAGCTGGAGGTCAGACATCTGTTATTCAGGCTTCATGTTGTACAGTTTATTCTTATAACGTTGTGTGCAGTGACTCTAAGTATACACTTTCTAAGTTAAAGATGTAGTTGTAAGACTGCTAAACGGACATAAAAAAAAATTCACAATTTTCACACAAAATGTAGTCAGTCAGCCCAGATATGTTTAGTGTCTGAAGTCCTTGGTGTTTCACTGGAGCTAAAATAGAAAGCTTCGAACTACCAGCTTAGCATTGTTGTTTGAGCGTTCATGTTTTTTTTTTTAGTCTTTGAGTTTCTTTGTTCTAGTCAGGTGATGCATATGTGGAAGAATCTGGAGCAAACTTTGTAGCTTTGGTGCAGATTTTAATGAAGGACCCAGCCGAGAGAAGCATCTTCTTTAAGGTCAGAGCTGCTTTATCTCAGCACTTGTAATGTTTGTAAAAGATGAACTGTCTCCTATTTACAGGACTGGTATACTGCTCTTTGAATCTATATTGTGATGGTTAAAACATATCTTGAATAATGTATTTCCTTTCTGAAGGATGTATATCCCTTGCAGTATGGTGTGAAGTTCAATACAGCATTACAGAAGCTGATGTGGCTGTTCCTGTCTAGACTGGAAAATGCTTTCCCACAGCCTACTATGGAGGAGGTATGAAGACGGTATCATAGTACTATCAAGTAGTTTTTTTATTATTATTATTACTCACGTCTGATGAGACAAGAGAGTAAATTCATACTTCCAATTAAATATGAAGCTCTTGTGTGGTGAGCAGGGTTGGTTTTTTCTGACAAACATAGCACTTTGTGAATACTTATGTAAGGCATTGTAGTTTAGACCCATAGTTCTCAAAGTGGGTTTTGTGATTTTTGTCATTTTGTTATAGTGGTCGAAATCACAAGCCGTTACATTTATTATTGACGTCTTATTGTTAATGACTGATCGCTTGAATCTAATGGGTTCAATCCAAACTTCAATATCTCAAGAACACATTAAAAAACAGTGTCATCTTGGACGCATTGTGTTCAGTTGGTGGAAAATTCAGGCATTAAAATCTTTGTGGCTTTAATAAATAGACAAATAATATTGTTTCACCGCTGATCATCATGTGGATATTTTTATCAGCAGTTGACCGCACACACTCTAATAACACACTGATTCATAACATAACTCGCTCTTCTTAGAATCAAATATCATTTCAATGACTATGACTGAGTGCAGATCGGCAGCGTGCTTTTCATACATGCATTCACTCATAATAAAAGTGAAAAGATCTGCAAAATAATTATCAAAATAAGTAAGAAGCTTATTAAACTTGGTTGGCTTTAACTATGTTTTCTGTCCCCCCCTCCCCAGGCTGCCCATATGCTCAGTACTGCACCTATAGTCATGGAGGAATGTGTTCAGTCTCTCTCGCAACCTCAACAAATAAGTAACGTTCTTAAATACCAAAGAGAAGCCAATGTAGAAACGAAAGGTTATGTTTTTTTATTATTATTATACATTTTTTTGGACCCAAAACTGACCATTTCTCTTTGTTTGGTCAAGACCCTATATCAGTGGTTCTCAAACGTTTTCAGCGTGAGGCCCCCCTTGTGTAGGGTGTATCCCTTTGTGGTCCCCTAGAGTCGTCAAATTTTCACAGTTGTGTTTTTTTTTTCATGCTAGGCTCTTCCGTATTCACTTTCTCGGATAAGACATATCCTCTATCTAAAATGTCTCTGTTTGGTGTGTATAATTGATTTAATTAATTAATATTTCTCATTTTTATTTACATCATAGTGTAAAGGTTGACAGTCCTGACTTATTTACAGGTAAAATTATCCCTTTTTTTTAAGGGATTTCTATGTGGATTTCTATGTCCCGTCCCGTCCCCAGGCCCCAGTTTGAGAACCACTGCCCTATATACTGTATATTTAGAGTGGGAGAAATTTGAGTTTAAAAAAAAAATTTTTCAAAAATGAGTTGTTGGGTTTTTTTCTGCCACATATTTAAATTTTATTTTTAATTCATTCTTCTTTTCAGAAATTACACAGTTATTGTCCACTGCTCCTGATGACTGCATACTCTCCTGTCTAGGCAGTCCTCGATTAGTACAAATTCTTCTCAGAGAACAGATGCCTCTAGACACCCAGTCAGAGTCTGTGCTTGACTACGTCCCTTCATATTGCCAAGAGGTCCAGGTCGAATCAGTGGTTATTACCCAATACATTCAGAATGAACCGGAGATGAGCATGTCTGTGGAAAATGACGATAGCATACAATACGATGCACAAGAATGTGATCCAGTAGACACAAAAAGTCCCACGGAAGTTGCTTATGAAGTGCTCGAATCGCTGGACTTGCACACTGTGGACATTGATTTGGATGAAAGAGCTGAAAAGCAAGATCATGTCGAAGTAGGTGTTGTGGACATGGAAGATGCTGATGCCAGAGATGAATCCCTAATTCCTCAAGGAGAGAAGGCAATGGTGAAGAATCAGAAGGACGCGATAGAGTTGGTTAGCTTGTACACAGTCAAACACCCTTTTGTCAAACTAGAGAGGCTTGATCTTTCTGGTAGACAATTTTCTAATACTTTTAACCGTGGACCACCAAAACGAGGTCCAGGCCGGCCAAAGAAGGCTCCTCAAAATAAAACATTGTGCAGGAAGAAGCAGGAAGAGAAAAAAGTTATGGTTCCATCTGCATCAATGAACAAGTATGCCTTTATTATTATTATTATTATTATTATTATTATTATTATAATTATTGTAATTTATATACCGGTAGTACCTTCTCAAACCCAAGGTTGCTTTACATTTCTGGAAAAGAAATGTAACTTTTTTTTTTTTTTTTTGGTGACTGAACTGATTTTGAATTCTATGCAGGCCTACAGGACTCGGAAAAGGCGTCTCTAGCATTGTTCCAAAGTTAAAGAAGACATGTAAGAAGTATTTGATCACTGATTTGTTCTTATTTCCAATAATCATTAGGTCATAACTATACCATGCAGTTGGGTTAATGCACTTTTGTGCTAATAAAAAAGTGGCTCATGTAACATGCACACTGTAACTATAATTAGGTTATTACTTCTACCAGTTATACCAGCTCGCTTATCTGTCTCGAGCTATGAACAAACAAAGATAAGAATGGTTTCTATAATTGAACGTCCCCTTCCCATGAGATTACAACATGTGCTGGCAGTTTGGGGGAAAATGTCTAGAGTGAAAACAGCCTGAGAGCTTGAGAAAGCTTCACTTGCAGTAGACAGAGCTGCTGTTACCACTTATTGTGCTTTTCAGTGAAAAATCACTCCAGGAGGTGAAATATATTAAGACAAGAGGCAAGTGAATGCTTCAATTTTCTTACCACATGGCTTGCTCAGAAAATCTCTAATTAATTTCGCATTCACTTGTAGACGTAATCAAGCCTCTTTATGATATGGATAAATGCATTATCACTGTTTAACTTCCTGTGATTAACACAAACGAGAGGTTAACTCTTGTGATGATACGGTCAGGTCCAAAAGTGACATAATTTGTCACAGTGATATATGACATAAGTGACATAAATCTGGCATTTTTGCGTCTGTACACCACCACAATGGATTTGAAATGAAGCAATCAAGGCCTGATTGAAGTGTAGACTTTCAGCTTTAATTCAAGTGGTTTAACAAAAAAATATTTCAGTAACGGTTTAGGAATTACAGACTTTAAATAAAAAATAAATAAGTTTATACATAATCCCTCCATTCTCACAGGCTAATTGGACGAAGTAGCATAATCATAAATATTAGGATTATTTCTAATACTTTTATGCAAACCCTTTGATTGCCTGAAGTGAAGTCTAGAACCCATATAGACCTCACCAAATGCTGAGTTTCCTCCACTGAGATGCTTTGCCAGGGCTTTACTGCAGTTGCCTTCAGTTGTTGCTTGTTTGTGAGTCTTTCCTGCGTCTGTCAGTGAAAAGCATGCTTAACTGTTTTGAGGTCGTCGGAGATTTAAGAATATTCAGTTTCTTTGCCAGGAATTTAATTCTGGAAATAATGAGGAAACAGGCCATGAAACTGTTTCAGTCAGTCATCGAATTATTTTTTTAGCCTGTGATAATGGAGGGGCTCTACAAAAAAAATGGCTGTAATTCATAAACTGTTAATGCAGTATTTTTTTTGAACCTCTTGAAATAAAACTGAAAGTCTACACTTCAGTCATATCTCGATCGCTTAATTTAAGGTCTATTGTGATGGTGTACAGAGGCAGAAATACCATTGTGTCGCTGTCCAAATACTTACGGACCTGACTGTATATTGGTAACAAATAAAGCCGTTACGACTGAAAACATGATGATTTGTACTGTACGAGTTACCTTATCAAATGCAATATTTGTATTTGCATTTTTCCTAGATACAGTAGTGAAAGGTGAATCTGGGGAATATGCCTGCTCTCTCTGCTCCTTCCAGGATAGTGAGGAGATTCAGCTGCACCACCACCTCATTGTTCATCATCCAGACGAATACAAGCGACTTTATGTGACTGAAGAAGTAAAGGACCCTCAGGACGTTTTGAGCACACCCCATGAATCCGAAAACCAGAATAGCCCTGTCGGTAAGGTTCGGTCTTACAGAGGAGTACCGGTCTGTAAAACATGCCCCACTTGCGGCAAGACGTTCACTCGAAGCTCAGATATGAGACGACATCAGGTGTCTCATACACTGGATCGTCCTTTCGTATGCCGGAATTGCGGTAAGACCTTCAGGTATACCTTTGATTTGAGGAGACATCAGCAGCGCGTGTGCATGCATAAAGGTTATGTGGTAGTGTACCAGAGAAGGGGTGAAGTCTCAGAGGATGGAAGTGTAGAAATCAAGCTGGATGATTCAGGAGATGTGTGTCAGGATCTCCACAGCTCTGAGAAAGCAGAATGTTTAAGTTCAAACTCGGTCTCAAGTGCTGGCTCTGGAATTCAGCCTAACTCCCTGATGTCCACAGAGAAGCTTGCTGCAAGTGATATATCGGAGGCCACATGTGGTTCAAGCTCAGTCCCGGTCAACTCGCACTCAAGATGGCACTTGAGATCCACTTCACCTAACCATCCTCATAAGTGCTCTCAGTGCGGCGAAGGCTTCAAGTACTCCTACAATCTCAAAAAACACGAGGATGTTTGTGAAGGGAAGAGTCGGCGCACTGGTTCAGCACAGTGTCTTTCCAAAGAGCAAGAGTCTGACACATCTCAGCCAGGGACTGGTGTCTCTCCAGATCCTTCACTTCAAGAAATCTTCTGTGTGGATGCGCAAGAACAACAGGGGAGTGCTGCTCAATCCACAAGGACAGATTCGCTTCTGACCTGCAGTCACTGTGAGAAGAGATATAAAGACACTTGTACGCTAATAAAGCACAAGCAGACTTGTGCCAGCAGTGAGCGATGCTTCAAGTGCGTGACATGTGATGCCTTGTTCAAGACGGTGCCTGACGTCCAGAAGCACATTCACGTTCACTGGGATGAGGACCCGCTACAGTGTTCTCACTGTGGTAAGTGCTGTCCGAGTCAAAGTGAACTAGCGAGGCACAAGTTGGCGCATGAGAAGGAGAGCAAGCTTCCCTGCACTTTGTGCTCTGATTCTCTCGAGCGGCTTGACTCGCTGAGGGAGCACTACCTCAATATTCATAACTTCAAAGGACCCTACCAGTGTTCCAAGTGTGCGAAAACTCACAAAGACCTCAAGGCGATAGTTAAACACATGAAGACACATAATGAGGAGCGGCCTTACAAGTGTTCTTGTTGCTCGAAATGCTTCAAGCAGCGCAGTGCACTCACTGTACATGCAAAGATTCATTCCGGGTACAAGCCTTTCCTCTGTGAGGAGTGTGGGAAGTGCTTCAGCAGCAGCATCAGCCTGCAGAGGCACTCGGTGTCCCACAAAACGGAACGACCGTACACTTGCCCTCAGTGCAAGAATGGCTTTAAAACACATTACGCTCTCAATAGCCATTTGTTGACTCATACAACAGGAGCGAGCATTCCCTGCGAGTTCTGCGGGAAGCTGTTCTTCCGAGCATCCACGCTGCACAGACACCACCGGACCCACACAGGAGAGAGGCCATACAGCTGCCCTAAATGCGCCAAGACGTTCCTGACCAAGGGCGAGGTCGCAAAACACCTGCGCTATCATACGGGAGAGCGGCCCTTCCGGTGCACACAGTGCTCAAAGAGCTTCACACAGGCATGTTACCTGAGCGTCCACATGCGAATACACACAGGAGAGCGGCCTTACACATGCCGCATTTGTAAAAAAGCCTTTGTTTGCAATACACACCTAAAAAGACATGTGCTCGTGCACACACAGGAAAGGCCATTCAAATGCAACTGTGGAAATGCTTTTAATCAGGCATATTCTCTAAAGGTGCATCAGAGAAATCAGTGTCCCTTACAAAAGAAGCCGATTTAATTAACCATCACGGTTTCTGATTCTTCCTTCACACAGAGACCTATTAAAGACCTACAGCCATATATTACGCATCTTGGGTTGTTGCCTGGTTTTCTTTATATCTCGTTCATCGCATATCACAATACGTGTTTTGTTGTAGGTGCTACAAGGACTCTGAGCATCTTATAATATGATGATGGATATGAGAAGTTTCCTTTTTAAGTTTTCTTCTTGTAAAGCACTGACCCTGTAAAGATAATTATTATAAATTGAAATTGAGTTTTGAATTCTGAAATGCTGTCCATGAACACAAAGTTTACTTTTCAGTGTTAAGGGGTTTAACATGCCTCCAACCTCACCCTTTAAGTTTATAGCAAAAATAACCCTTTGGTTATATATTTTTTTATTTTGTTTGGTTTTTTTGCCCAAAAGTATGAGACGCTTCAGTACATCTACTGTCAGAACTTTATTGCTATTTCATAAAGCTTGAAAAATATGGATGATTTAAGTTATTTTGTATGAGAAATAAAGCCTGTATTTGTTCTATTCTGGATCTGTAGCTTTTATAGTACATATTCACAGTTTCATCTTATATATATATATAAATAGAAATAAATCTTGGAACAGATACAGATCCAATTGTGAATAGAATAGAATTGGGTCCAATCAGAATATATGCATTATATGTACAAATACTGTAAAAGTCATTTGCATTTCCTAATACATGTAGAAATGATTCATGTCCTGTTGGGAAAATTCTGGAAAACTGGAGAAGTCCACACAGAGAGAGATACAGAGATGGCCCTGTATAAAAATGATCACATGATAGATGCTTAAATTTGTCAGAAATGGAACACTATTGCCCTTCAACACCAAACTGCCTTATGGGTTTTCCGTATCTGCCAGTGTACATCAGATGAACGCTAATCTTTTGGCACTACATAGGGAATAGGGTGTTGTTTCAGACAGAATTGTAGAATAGCTCATTTGTTCATTCATTTTTCTTCATTAACTGTTTTATCCTGTCTTGTGGCACTATGGAGTGGAGTCAATCCCAGGAGCACTGAGCACAAGGCAGGAAAATATCTTCCTCTGGGGGCAATTTTGAGTAGCCAGTCCACCTATATGTATGATTTGGGGAACTCTGCTCTTCCAGGAAAACCACAAAGATGCAGAGAGAATCTGCAAAACTCGAGAGTCCAGGAATTGAACCCTGTACACGAGAGCTGTGAGGAGTGAAATGTTGATGGGAAATCTGAACATTTATGCTGCAGCGGGTAGTGTTGCTGCCACACAGCTCCAGGGTCCTGGGTTCAATCCTGAACTTAGGTTTACTGTTAATGTGGAAGTTCACACTGCTGAAATGCACATGTATCCTACCAGGACAGGCTCTGATCTGGATAAAGCACTTCTTGATTATGAATGAATATATTTTTATGCCATAATTTGCATGTGTAAGTAAGGCTTTGCAGTTTAATTACATTCCATTGAAATTGTTTCTTGTGGTTTGAATGTGTGTGCAAAGTTTCACTTTTATAATATAATAATATCCGGTGTTTTGTTTTGGCACAATTTCGAATTCGGTTCATCACATTCAAATTTTGCAAAAGATTTTAATTGTCTACCAGTATCAAATTGAATCCGAAAGCCTTCTGTGTGAAATCAAACTATGGAATATAATTTCAATTCAATGTAATTCAACAAAAGATAAAAGACTTGAATGAAAGTTCAGGTTTGCATATAGGCGCACATTTCTCGTCCCATATTATGCATATTTTATTGAATAAAATGCAACCTCATATTCCCAGTAAATTGAAGGATTTTCCCGGAAGAAGCTTTTGATGAAACGGAACCTTTATATCTTCTCTATAGGTGGCAGTAGATGAGTAGGCTACTTTTGTTTTGATATTGTGTGTCGGAAAACCCACTGCACTGCACTCCCTGCCATCCTGCTTTGGTTCCTCCGTGGTGAGTAATCACTTGACTAGCCAATCATAACATTGGAAGTCTTATTAAGAGCTAATCATAAGGCTCGGGAGGCGGGACTTTTAGGAATACAAGTATGCTAGATTCGTTACCATGGACTTCCCACTCCCAGGAAGCTTGTGCTGTTATTTCACTACACACCTAGATAGCGATGCATTTAAAAGTCAAAATAACCGGTCTGTGAAGAATAATTGAGAATTTAGGCATGAGCTAAGCTTAAGAAAACGATAACACGTGACGACATTTTTTAATCCAGCTGTTTTGAAGCTCATTAGGTACTGGTGCTGCTGGGATGCTGTACCGGCCTTGAGGGGTAAGTGTCCTGATTAAGTGGCATCCTGGATGACGGAAGGGTGTGTGTGTGTGTGTGTGTGTGTGTGTTACACTTAAGTTCTTTGTGATCTTCAGGACTGGTACTTGATGGGTGGAGCCAGGCTGTCTCTTTGCCCCCTGCAATGAGGAGAAGGTCCTGTCTATTCCTACAGGAGGCGTGATGGCTGGTAAGGTGAAGTGGGTGACCGACATAGAGAAATCTGTGCTCGTCAACAACTTTGAGAAGAGAGGATGGATCCAAGTGACAGACACCGAAGACTGGAACTTTTACTGGCAAGACAGCAGTTGTTTTGATCAATTATAAGCATCTGCACACTTAAAGGAAAAGCCCACCCTGAAACACATAAAATATATTTATATTGAAATATCTGCAGTAGTGACTCTGCTGCTCATTTGTCAGTTGGTGCTGTATATTTGTTATTCCAGTGAGAGGTTAGCAGTTATGTGTGCTTAACTCTTAGTGCTGTTAATAAGGGGGAGTATAAATGGCTAAATAAATGATGGTAAATCATCTGCACTTTATATAGCGCTTTTATCCAAAGTGCTTTACACTGTGTCTCATTTACCCATTCATACACACACTCACACCCGTGGTAGCAGAGGTTCCATGCAAGGTGCTAACTTGCCATCGGGAGCAACTTGGGGTCAGTGTCTTGCCCAAGAACACTTTGGCATGTGGAGTCATGTGGGCCGGGAATCGAACCGCCAACCCTACGATTAGTGGACAACATGCACTACCACCTGAGCCACAGCCGCCCACTAAATAAAAATGAGCGGTCTAGAACATAAGGGATAATAAACTAATTTATTTGTTAGTTCCTAAAAAGAAAAACGCCAGAGCTTCTGTTCTCACTCACCATTTTCCAGCAATGATCAGTGTCATAATAACAAGAAATCCTCCATAGAAATAGTTGCGACTGCAAATACTGGACTCAAAGTTTGTGATCTTTGAGATGATTGAGGCATGTTGGTGGAGGTATTAGCTTTGGAACCTGATCTGTTTGAGCAGAGATTACAGATGAGGAATCCGGACTGATTAAAGGACTAAAGTGCAGCTGCATCTCTCTGTAAGTGTACATGAACTAGAAGCTAATTCCTACTGGTGTCACTATCAACAGATCATTTGACTCAGAATTTCATCATAAAATAATTCTTGTGCTGAAAATCACATTGATTATAAATATTGATGTACAAGTTGTTCACAGTGGAGTTTTCTTTTAAGCTGATTTTCATCATCAAATACAATTTTTTATTTATTTTTTGTGTATTTTTCCTCCTATAAAGCTCATCTTTCTCATGATTGAATGTGTTCTCTGCAGGATGAGCATCCAGACTATTCGTAATGTGTTCAGCGTAGACACGCGATACCGCCTATCTGATGATCAGATGGTTAACCACTTCCCAAACCATTATGAGCTGACAAGAAAGGATCTAATGATCAAGAACATTAAGCGCTACAGGAAGGAGTTGGAAAAAGAGAGCAGCCCTCTTGCAGAGAAAGATGAAAATGGGAAATATGTCTACCTGGGTATGCTTAACAGCCTGTCTACTCATACTTCTGTTTTGTCTAACTGGATACTCTGCTTCATCTTTATCTGTCTCTTTTATCTGTCTGCTGTGGACAGATTTTGTGCCCGTGACGTTCATGCTCCCTGCGGACTACAATCTTTTTGTAGAAGAATTCCGTAAGAGTCCGTCCAGCACGTGGATTATGAAGCCTTGCGGGAAGGCTCAGGGGAAAGGCATCTTCCTTATCAATAAACTCTCTCAGATCAAGAAATGGTCACGGGACAGCCGCACTTCCAAGTAAGATACACTAGGGCAGTGGTTCCCAAACTTTTCCAGGGTAAGGCCCCCCAAATGGCATTAATATTTGACCGAGGCCCCCCTTTTGCAAGATGTCTTTAAAACATAAAAAAATTCAGACTTCTGAATATATCCCCC
>JAFFST010028024.1:6930-22360 GCA_022414735.1 Noturus placidus
CAATTTTTCAGTTTTTTATTTGTTGAAAAAGTTTGAAATATCCAATAAATTTCGTTCCACTTCATGATTGTGTCCCACCTGTTGTTGATTCTTCACAAAAAATTACAGTTTTATATCTTTATGTTTGAGGCCTGAAATGTGGCAGAAGGTCGAACAGTTCAAGGGGGCCGAATACTTTCGCAAGGCACTGTATGTATATGTGTATATATATATATATGTATGTATGTGTGTATATATGTACGTATGTGTGGGTGTGTATGTATATATATATATACTGTATATATATATATATATATATATATATATATATATATATATATATATAATTACACAAGTATTTTTCCACCCTTATGAAGTTGTTAGAAAACCTTTGAATGCTAACTCATGTGGCTCGTGTGAATTCTTATGAATTTGGAAGCATGAGAGTGTTTGGGGAATTAGTGCAGGTTTTCAATGAGGGCAGAAAAGCTCTCAGCAGATTGCAGAACATCATAATGGATCAGAACAATGCAACATCAGACATAATCGTCTGCTACGTTTTGAAGAAAATATGAGTAGTAATAGACCCTGGTGGCCATTTTCCCTACTGGGCCACACAATCGTTTTCAGACTCGGGTGTCCCGCCCCCTAAACCATGCCAAGTTTCACTCTTCATGTAATTTTAAGTTTCATAATCATTCAGTCCTTGTAGATAGAAGTAAAAGTCCTATAAAATATGCAAACCTATATACAGAGAAAAAACAGAGCAAAGAAAAAAAAATTTACAGTATATTCAGTAGTTTATGTATATATTTATATATAATAAAATAATAACACTTCTGCTCTGTTTCTTGGTAGTTTCTCAACCATACATTTTTAAAATCATGTAAACAGTTGTAGCTGAAACATTGCATGAGTGGAAATCACAAAAAGCAGACAGTGAGACATTGAGACAGACGCGCGGAGATGGAGCGAGGTATGGGCTAAGAGCAGAATGAGTACTTCATGATACAACTGTTTGAACATCATAGCGAGCTTTCTTAGTTTACCTGAACGCTTATCTTTCCAAAGAGGTCCGGATGGTGCAATGCAACATTCTTTTGACCGAATTCTTCTCAAAATAATGAACTGGCTACCTGAAGCGAGTTCTGAAAATCGTTACCACCTGTATAGCACAGTACAGTACAATTCAATCAAAAGCCTGACGACAAAAGCAAGGCGCCGACCTTCTAATGACGATACGCTAGAAATTCGAAACATAACAACCCGAGCAAAATTCAGTTCTTCGAACAACACTTGTAAACACACTGTGGATGGAGATGCGAATATCTATTAATTAATTGACTTGTACGTAATGCCCGCGTAATCAGAAACCCTAAGCAAAAAAGAGTTTTGTATCTTGCGAGTTGCATTGCAACAGATTGGTGCATGTAAGAAGTAAGAAGCTGAAGGTTGCAGAAAAGAGCAGTGCCTCTGGCGAGTTTTGACATCATCATCATCATTGTTTTCGTCTTCAATGGCGGCTAGCAGTGTTCGCAGCACAGTGCTAATTAGTTAGAGGCAACCAGGTGACGCCGTGCACCTGTATCTGCTGGCAACTCGACGCTACATGCACTGACCACTGACACAGGAGATCCGAAGTGTCACGGTTCAAATTAAATCTGGCGCAATACTGCAATACGATGTGTTTGTGTGGGTTTGCAAAGGTACACAAGAGGGCCGAGAGGCAGATATGTCTAAGATAACGCAACGTTCCGTCCTAGTTCCAGTGGAAACGATCCTGAATCTCTTGAAGCCTGATTCTCTTGAAACTCTCCAACGAGAGGGAGGCCTTTTTGCATTTTTCAATAGCATATACACATATATACATCTATCTCTAAACACACACTGCTTTATGTGTGTGGGTGTGTGTGTGTGTGGGTCTGTGTTGGCATACACGGTTATCAGAAAGAGGAATGCCTGCAGTTCGAGAGCTGCCAGATATGAGTCTCTTCCCATTAAATTCCAAGCCGAGCCGTGGTTCAAATTCCAGCTTAAATCTACAAAAAAAATTACAGTTCGACATTATTGAATAGCTGGTTCTATGTATATGTACACACATATAAAATATATGCATATAAATACATATAGGTTTGGGGGTTAATATCATATGTATCCATATATACACTGGAGGTGTGCATATATATATGAATACATTTCTTTTCCCATGTTTTGCAATACATATACATATTAAATGTACGCTAAATAGAAATGGGTTTGTTATATCTCAAACCTGTGATGATTTTTTTTTATTTATTTATTTTTATTTATTTATTTTTTAACTACAAGGTCAGGATGTTGAGATTAAAAAAGGTAAGGCTGTGATATGGAACAACCCTTCTCATGTCCCCTTCAGCCCAAATGAGAAGAGAAAAAAAAATAGATATATATATATTTTTTTTCCATTTGTAAACTAGCGAAGTGAGCAGCCTCCTCAGGGCATCTCGTGTGATTTTTGCCAGTATTCAAAAGCATATCAGCAATCTATATGTATGCATTTATACATATAATCTTATATATTCTACATATACATCTTTTTTTTTCTTTTTTTTCGTAAATACAACTCTTAAACCGATTGGCACAGCAAAGGAGATGCAGTGGTCTGAGTATGTTACAGCTACGAGTCTTTCTTTTCTTTCTTTCTTTCTTTCTTTTTTTTTTTTAATCAATAAAAAGGTTTGGTCTTTTTGGTCCCTACACAACTAAGGAATGACGGTTTAAGTCTCCCAGAGGAGTGCGGCCGCAGTTCTTCGTGGCAGCTCTCGCTTCTGGAAACGGACAGGCACTCCGAGATAAAGATGGTCATCCACAACTACACCAAGCTTGTTTCCTGAAGCGTCGCATCCTTCCAAAAAGAAAAATGTTTTTTTTTTTTCAAATTATTTTCTAAAATTGTTCTTTTTTTCAAAAATTTTCTCAGTCCCTTATTACATAATATCCACCCCGCCCCTCCCCCACCCAAAAAGTTTGCATTTTCAAAAGTGTTTTTTTTTCTTTCGTCTCGTTCGTAGTCTGTTTCCGATGTTCTTTCTTTTTACTTTTTAATTTTTTTTTCTTCTGTGGTTCTAAATGAGTAGGGTTCCTATTAGGCAGGCTGTGGAGACTCAGAAAGGGAGAGTCCGATATGGCTGCGTAACACGGCGGCTCTCCTGAGTTTCCACCGGGTTCCTAAAGGTCCACTGAGCTTTTGCAGTGATGGTGTGTTGTGCGCTGTGGCACCACCGCATGTCCAATACACCCCTCATTCTCACGTCCACACGATGAGCTTGTCCATTTGTGTCTCTTTTGTGTGTCAGTCATGTTATCAACACGTGTTCCCGCTCTACAAAACCTAGAAAGAAGGGGAAATGGAAGAAGAAAGAAATCAATCACGTATCTTTCAAAGCCAAGAAAGGGGAACTTTTAAAAAGAAAATGTCAGTGACTGGGTGTAGATTCAGGCTGTGAGGTCTAATTCAGCACTGCAGCAGGCTGAGGTGCCTCAGTAGTTGGATGATGCTTTGACACAGAGGGAGCCAGTGAAAATGACAGTAAGGGAGATATACCACAGGGAGGACTAATCCCATCACCACTAACACCCTACACAGAGCACTGAGAAATATTTCAATGGGCGAGTGTCTGCTTCATAAAGTACTGTTATAGGAAAATAATGCATGACAGGGTATTGTGATGAAGTGGACCTACTGTTCAAAAAGAAATTGAATCTTTTTCAATAACAGTAAGGGATTTATTCCTCTTATGCTGCACCAATTATCACACAAACCTTTTTTTTTTAAATTAGATTGGAACTGGAATTAAACTGAAAAGTCTGTACAGCAAATTAGTTCCTGTTATCAATTATGTTATAGCAACTATAAATATTTGTTTCCTCAACAGCCTTTCTTTTTCTTTCTCCTTCTCCTGAAGTACAATATTCATTTATTTCATTATGGATTAGTGGGGTCTATGATGTCACTGTAGATAACCCCGGTCAGTGATGTCACTTCATGACAGTGAAAAACACATTTCTATGAATAAAAGACGTCTGAGAAACAGTGGCGGTCACAGAGCAAGCTGCTGTGGGAAAGGTGCACAATCCGGGTCATCCAAAACATGTGTGTTTTATATTAAGTGCTTCAAACAAACTCGTAAGTGTATTGCGTGTGCTGTTTAATGTGTTCCAGACATGTTTTCCTAACGCAGAAATGACAATTTTACATTTATATCCTTATCTGTAAATGTTAGAAATTCACGCCAGTATTTCCATTTTACATAATCGCTCGTCCTGACAGTGAGCGAGTCTCCGTTCAACTTCACTGAATGGGCAAGAGTCCATGCATCAATAACTCTGATTAAAATATTAATTTTAATCAAATATGTCATTTGATGCTATATTTAGTGATATTTAGAAACAAAAGTAATTGTGTTATTATGAGACCGGTATCTGTAATGGGCTTATAACATGCTAATTGTACATAACTGTAAGACGTGTCATATATTTACAGAATAAAGTAACATGTTACTGTTCAAACTCTTACCAGTTAACTTAGTTTCTGCTTTTGAATTTCTTTTCTTTTTTTATCATATTTAAATGGACAACCAGGTTTTTTTTTTTTCTTCAAAATATAATTGCACAATGTATAGCCTATAATATAATTGCACAATGTATAGCATAGCCCACATAGATAAACATTTAATACCTTTTTCACAGTCTTCAATATGCACAATGTTTGAAGGACAACAGCAGTCAGAATGTGAAATAACTTTTTTTCCGAGAAAAAAAAATACAGAAAATAAAAATTGGTCCTTTAATCCAATTAATCGATTAAATGAAGAAACAATCGACAGATTAATTGATTGCCAAAATAATAGTTAGTTGCAGCCCTAATTATTGGGTTTACATTATGTGAGCGTCCGCCATACAAGTCCTAAGAGTCAACTGCTGCTACAGAAACAAAAACATGTCAGTATGAGTAAATGAATATAAACCTGTGATTCGAATTAAGGCCAGCACAACTGTCAGAGCTGCTGTTACAACAAAAGAATCTGGCCAATCAGATTTGAATTCATATTCAACACCACTGTGGATGGAAGCCCTATATAAGCCTTATATAAGGCTGTTGTATATAGAGTTGAGTGTAAAATTAACATCCCCCATGGTTATAATGGAAGGAATTGAAGGAAAATGGCATTTATTTTGCAATTTGTCAGACATACCCCCCGCAAAAAAAACCCCAAAACAACCAAATTTAAAATGGTAGAAATTTAATGTGAGTGTATGACAACAACCTGACAACAATCCAAAACAAAAAACAAAGTCGATGTTACCTTCTTGTTACTACCGGATTTTCCGCACTATAAGGCGCACCTAAAAGCCTTAAATTTTCTCAAAAATCGGCCGTGCACCTAATAATCCGGTGCGCCTTATGTGTGGACTGAGTTCCAAAATCTGTAAAAATGTTGTGTGACTTTGGTAAATGCTCCGCTTGATTGACTGTCGGACCATTTCCCCCTGACACAGGGACGTAATATGTACACTACGTACGCTGGCAGCGATAAACCAATCAGAGAACATTACGTAATACGTACAGTACGTACGCTTACCTCCGCCACGCCTCCGGTATTCTGCAAAACAACATTTGTTGAATAAAGTTCAACTTAACTCACTGTTTTGCTTCCGTTACCTTTTTTTTTGTAGACCGTTGTCACGAAGTTGGAGGCAATAAGTAAGTGCAGGAGAACCGTCTTTATTTAAAAACAAAACAAACATAAACAAGCACCGCTTAGCATCCCCGGCTAAGGCTAACAGTTCATGTTCGGGTGCCATCTGCTGGCCGAGGCGTAACAACCGTATGTTTTAGCATGCGCCTTATAACACGGTGCGCCTTATGTATTGGTCATGTACAGAAATAGACCCCGTAATTGAGACTGCGCCTTATAAAATACGGTAATTTGTATGCCAGAACTACCAAAAAAATTGAAGAAAAAAATATATCTGACATTTGACCTTGCTGTGACCTTGACCCTGTTTGGACTCAATTCTTGAGATGACTCTTTCTTTAGTCTACAGACCTGATTTTTAAGATGGATATCAGATAACATCAGACATACCCTATTTGAGCATTTTGTTTACTTTTCATTACGTCTTTGAATATATTTTTATTATAAATGCTCTTCTTCATTCTTTTCTTAAAAGGCTGTAACCGTTTGTGTGTGTGTGTGTGTGTGTGTGTGTGTGTGTGTGGACATAAATGTGGGTGTAGGTCTGACCTTTTGTTCCCCCAGTGCTACAGTGGCCTTCACCTCCAGGGTGAGGGACATCAGGGGGCGGGGCTAATAAGGGCGGTTGGCGTCCTTTGGCCTTTTGAGCTGCACTTTAAGTCTCTTCATGCCGATCTGGAAGCCATTCATGGACTGGATGGCAGCCTGCGCACTGGCTGGGTTATCGAAGCTCACAAAGCCTGAAGACGAGATGCAGGGAAGAACATATGGAGCAAGGGATGGAAGAAGAGAGACAGAAAAGACAGCAGGTTAAGGCATGCCTGTTCAATGAGACATGATTGAAGAGGTGGAATGGTTAGGGTAATCCAAATGAGATCCAAGGCAAACAAAAGACAGAGAGAGGCTGAGAAAAAGACAGAAAGAAAGAAAGAGACACCCATGACGGCATATAGATGAAACAGCGAAAGGAGCATCGACCACAGTTACTTGAGTCACATGACCTCAGGAGAATGTTAACATTTAACAGCTATGCACAAAAACCAGTCCATACAGCACAACAGCATACACACTCAGATCAATATCCAACAACACAGGAACATGCATACCTACAGAACAATATGCATTAAGACCAAATCATTCAGAACGGAGAGTTGTTTATGTCTCTCTTGGACAGAATCTCTTCCAAACTTCATGTGATACACTACAAACCAGGTGCTTTACACAGTATCAACTGCTCAAGCATGAGAAACTGGTATGTACATGATGTTTAAAACAGAAGAAACAGTCTGTTTTTTCCCCCCAACATTAATACTGATGTTTAGTAACTGCTTTGATGTGTGATTCCATTACTTCGGTGACATTTATCCTTTGCAATTCTGCATTTTATTCTTAAATGAGTACCGAGGTTGAGGTTTTTCACTTAGAATTAGGAAATACATAAAATGTCATTAAATAGAATCCATAGATTTAATCCTAGGATTTATATCCACTAGGATATAATCCTTTTAATGATTTTTTTAAAGGTAAAGTGTGGTTATTGTGCATGTTACAGGCAAAAAATTATGTTTTCAACATGCGGGAGATACGTTTTATTAATGTTTTAAGTTATTTATCTGAAAAATGCACATTACTTGTTGTGAAAGACACTTTACCTACAGTGCCATCCACTAATATTGGCACCCTTGGTAAATATGAACAGAGAAGGCTGTGAAAAGTTGTCTTTATAGTTAAAAAAAAAATTCACAAAAATACCTGTCAGAAAACAAAAAAAAAATATATCCTTGTTAAATATAGGTGTGCAACAATTATTGGCACCTCAAGAATTCATATGAGAAAATATATTTAATGTATATTCCCATTGATCATTAAAAAACTTTTTTAGTACACACGGGTGGCTAGGAACAAGAAATTGTTCAACCATGACCATGTTTAACAAGGGTATAAATATGAGGTAACACATTCCCTTAGTCATTCATAACAATGGGTAAGATAAAGGAATATAGCTGTGATGTGCAGCAAAAGGTTGTTGAGCTTCACAAAATGGGAAATGGCAACCTGGAATTGGACGTGTGTCTATATCGTCTCAATGCACTGTGAAGAGGATGGTTCAAGTGGCCAAGAAATTTCCAAGGATCACAGCTGGAGAAATGCAGAAGTTAGTTGCATCTTGGGGTCAGAAAGTCTCCAAAACTACAATCCGATGTCACCGACATCACCACAAGTTGTTTGGAAGGGTTTCAAGAAAAAAGCCTCTACTCTCATCCAAAAACAAACTCGAGTGTCTTCAGTTTGCCAGACACTACTGGAACTTCAAATGGGATCGGGTTTTATGGTCAGATGAAACCAAAATAGAGCTTTTTGGCAATAAACACCAGAGGTGGGTTTGGCGCTTACAGAGAGGTAGCCATATGGAAAAGTACCTCATGCCCACGGTTAAATATTGTTTCTCTGCCAGCGGACCTGCACATTTTGTTAGGATACATGGCATCATGGACTCTATCAAATATCAACAGATATTAAATGAATACCTGACTGCCTCTGCCAGAAAGATTAAAATGGGCCGTAGTTGGATCTTCCAGCAGGACAATGATCCAAAACATACATTAAAATCAACACAAAAATGGTTTACTGACCACAAAATCAAGGTCCTGCCATGACCATCCCAGTACCCTGACTTGAAACCCATAGAAAACCTGTGTGTTGAACTGAAGAGGAGAGTCCACCAGCATGGACCTTGAAATTTGAAGGATCTGGAGAGAATCTGTATGGAGGAATGTTCTCAGATCCCTTGCCATGTATTCTCCAACCTCATCAGGCATTATAGGAGAAGACTCAGAGGGAGCTATCACAAAGTATTAAGTGTGACTAAAAAAGACTAAAAAAGTGCCAATAATTGTTGCACACCTACATTTAACAAATATATTTTTGATAAACCTGTGTTGTGTTTGCATTTGTTTGATATCCAGAATATTCATGTGAATTGTTTTAACAAAAGATCAAAAGTTTAAACAATAAAGACAATTTTTACCAGCCTTCTTTGCTCATGTTTACTAAAGGTGCCAATATTCGTGAAGGGTACTGTATGTCTTGAACATTTTTACATTTATTTAACACACATTTATAAATGTAATAGCAGTAGGGCACAAATAGCACCCTGATCATGGAATCACCCTGATATGGCCTTCAATATGACATGATGTGATAGCTGTGCTCAGCTTTATTAAGAAATGCTGCAGTTGGTGCAGTATGTATTTCACAGTAAGGGAGGTATAACTCAGAATAAATCAGAATTCTGACAGAGATATACCTCAGCACCTTGGAATGGTTAAGAGCTGTGCACAGCAGCTCTGCTGTGAAAGTAGCAGCACAGCCAGGGAACAGATAGATTTATTGGAAGCACCCACACGTTAAAGTGTTTACATTTTTGGCAAGATCAGAGCAAAAGTCTTAGGTTAAGATTAAAGATGTCTAGTGTTATCATTCTGAGCCAAGCATCCTATAGATGATTAAGATATACTGCAGAGATCTCAGTCTATGAGACGTTTTATGAGTATAGGTTTGGGAGTTTGGATTGGAAAGTTAAGTTTGGGGTTCAAGGTTGAGGTGATAGGTTTGGGAATTTGTAATGGCATATGTGGGAGTTAGGTGACAAATTTTGGGTTTGGGATTAGGGTGTTGAGTTTAGGGTTTTGGATTGGGATGGTGGGTTTAAGGTTTGGGATTGGGGATTAGGGTGTGGGATTGGGGTGGAGGGTTTAAGGTTTGGGGTGGCAGGTTATAGATTTGACCATGGGGTACTGGGATTAGGGTGTGGGATTGGGTGTTGGGTTTAGGATTGGGATGGTGGGTTTAAGGTTTGGCCTTGGGGTTTTGGGTTTAGGGTTTGGGATTGGGGTGTTGGGTTTAGGGCTTTGATTTGGGATGGTGGGTTTAAGGTTTGGACTTGGGGTGTTGGGTTTAGGGTTTGGGATTGGGGTTTTGGGTTTAGGGCATTGATTTGGGATTGGGGTGTTGGGTTTAGGGCATTGATTTGGGATGGTGGGGTGTTGGGTTTAGGGTTTGGGATTGTGGTGTTGGGTTTAGGGTTTTTATTTGGGATGGTGGGTTTAAGGTTTGGCCTTGGGGTTTTGGGTTTAGGGACTTTATTTGGGATGGTAGGGTGTTGGGTTTAGGGTTTGGGATTGTGGTGTTGGGTTTAGGGTTTTTATTTAGGATGGTGGGTTTAAGGTTTGGCCTTGGGGTTTTGGGTTTAGGGACTTGATTTGGGATGGTAGGGTGCTGGGTTTAGGGTGTGGGATTGGGGTGTTGGGTTTTAATTTGGGATGGTGGGTTTAAGGTTTGGGATTGGGGTGTTTGGTTTAGGGTGTGGGATTGGGGTGGTGGGTTTAAGGTTTGGGGTCGCAGGTTTAAGGTTTGGCCATGGGGTGTTGGGTTTAGGGTTTGGTAGAAGATTTTGGTCCGCAACTGTTGAGGGAATGATGAATACTAAAGATTATTTTAAAAATTAGTTTACAATTTGGTGTGGGTGTTAGATTTGACTTGGGGGTTGAGGTCTTTAGGAGCTGAGACATTGGTGGAGGATTGTGGTTGTTAAGTGGTTAGGTTTATGGTTTGGGTGTTGGGTTTTGGAGTTAGGGTTTGTGGTTAAGGTAGTAGGGTTTTTTTTAGGTTTTGTAGTTTAGGATTGTGCAGCTGAGTGTGTGACTTTAGCTTTTAGTTTTGGGGTTTGGATTTGGGGTACAGTGTTTGTGGTTTAAGGTTTTAGTTTTTGAGTTTGGGGTTTGGAAACTACAAAGTAGTCACAAAGATTTTTGATAAGGACAGTTGATAAATGCTACAACTGTTATAGGAAACACATGCATTACCTGAGTGAATAAACAATATTGTCTTAGAAACAGGGCTTTAGGGAAATTCCAGATTCTCAAGAGAATTCCAATAATTTAAGATAAGACACGTGCTATAGCAAAAGCTTCAACCAATTGGCAGTATTTACATTTACAAAATATGAACTTGTACAAACGAATAACATATTTTGATTTTGTCTCTGAAACAGACATACTTTAGGAGTGTGTTTTGTCTAAATTCAGTATTCTATGACAAGTGTATTAAACCATAAAGAAGAAAAAGACAGATCTACAATTTAAAACACTGCCTTCGTTGCTATTGTGTCATTATAAAGCTTCAAAGCTAAAAGCTTGGACATGTTTTTCCTCCAGTTCCCTAGTTTTCTGTTATTTTAGCTTGGTCAGCATTTCAGCACCTCACGTCTCAGCAAAGATTCCTACTAACTATAGGGCTTTATATTAAGCTCAAATCAAATAGTGCTGTGTTCGTTCATGCATATACTGCCTCTGATAAGTGACTCAGCCAATGGAGCTGGAGATAGTGTTCATTCGAATATAGATACTCATTTTTGTTACAAGTATGGCACATCAAAACATCTCGCAGCACTCAGCAAATTTCCTCTTCCAGTCCAGTGTTCATCACTGATCACTGAGTAAAATCCACTATACTGCCATCTCTCATGTCTTTTTTTTTTCTTCTATCTTTTTTCGCGCCTTGTCTCTAATTTCTAAAAGCTTAGCTGTGGTAGAGAAATGAGGTCAAAACATTAGTAGTGAGAGAATAAGAATGATAGTAATCTTTGCAGGTGTTTTATCATTTTTACCCACCAAAGCATTTACTTTGGTTTGTCGCCCGATCCACAAACACTTTGGAGGAGATGACATTACCGAAAGGCAGGAACATCTGCATCAGCTCGCCATCCCCAAACTCCTGAGGGAGGTGGTAGATGAACAGGTTACAGCCTTCCGGCCCTGCGGAGTGGCACAGAGATGGAGGAAGACGGATAGACAGACAGGTAGAGATGAAGCCGGGAAAAGAGAGATTTGAAGTGAGACAAAAGGTCAGTGGGATAAAGCAGGGATTGGAAGAAAGGGGAGAATATATTGACATGAGGAGAATGAAGAGGAGGTGAGGGCAGAGAAGAAGAAGACATAAAAGGAGAAATTAGAATAAGCAGCCTGGACAGCAGGCAGAGTGAAGAGAGAGAGAGAGAGAGAGAACGAGAGAACGAACTTGAAAAGGATGAGACTATTAGTTCTGCACACACATTGGCTACAATCTTGAAAAAATATCTCAGGCTATAACTCAATTCATCAGTACTGTTCAATATGAAGAATATTTTCACTTTTCCTTCGATACATCTAGTCAGGCTTTATTCTCTTAACCAGAAAAGAGATGAATCGCTTCAGTACAGTGTGGACAATATTAGCTCATGATATTACACAAAGTAAGAGCATCTTTCACCACAGCAACCACTGGAGGGAGGCATAGCCACAGGCATGTTCATAATTGTCTAACATCAGCAAATCCAGCTGATGCCGTCGTCTAAACAAATATTCGGTTTATACGCATTGCGTGTTCACATTCAGTACAATAAAGCTGCATCTTTCACATCAAGCATCACATTCTTAGCAGTTCAAATTTATCGAATGAGAAGATTGATCAGTAAGTTTCAAAAGACCAATCATACATCGATACCATTGTGGTCCATGGCCAAGTACAGGTACGAATACATGCTTGTTTGTTTTTTGTGCACATCTTTTGGAGATTTCTGACAGCTATCATTTCTTTGCACAAACTGACCTCATGGACATTATATGTCTTCAATGAAATACAAATATAATTTATACTTCAGGCTAGATTCAAATTACAACTGATAAATTGCACCACCCACTGACGAACAAAGCTATAGGGTAACGCTAGCTAAAGTTAAAAGGAAACTACAGCCATCAATTTTTTTTCCCAATGGCAATTGTTTGCCATATTAATAGGCTTAAGTAGATTTGAGATATGGATATTGAAATATGACACTGCTCACAGTACACATTATCTGATAAAATGTTTATCAAATGTATTACGACATCTGACTGATAGGGAATAGAAGTAATCAAATGATTTTTATCAGGTTCAATTCACAATCCAAAAAAAAAAAAAAAAAATAGTCAACAACAGCAAAATCATGTTGAAATCATGGCAGAAACTATAATGGGAGCCCAGAATTAGAGTTCCTGTAGACAGAAATACACAGGACAGGCAGTCTCACCTTCTCTCTGCTGCTGGGGGATTATAGGAGGAGGCTGAGGAAAGGCCTGGCTGATCTGTCCGTATGCAGCTGGGTAGGCTGCTGAGACACACACATATGCCGATGTGTCAGAACCAACATTTACATACGCCCCCTGCCATAAACACACTGTCGCATATACATTCACGTTCACTACGGCTAGCACTTGTTGAGTACAAGCATGCATGAACACATAGAGCAGCCTCTCTTGCAGAGTGACAGACCTGCATATTGCTGGACTCCCGCATACGCCTGCTGTAGAGGATCAGCTGCTGTGGGACTCTGGGCTGGAAAGAGAGAGTGAGAGAGAGTAAGTGAGAAATTTCGTATACAGGTCAGGACATAAAAGCTTCTGTGTAGGGCACAGACCAAATTTGTGCAAGTATGCAAACTTGGAGTCAGTGCTGCCAACACTTTTCAGGAGAAAGTAGCTAAGGCAAGCTCTAAAAGTCACTATTTTATATCATTTGCATATTTCCTGAACTGTCATGATCATTTGCATATCAAAACGTGTTACACAAAAGAAGGAAGATTTTTTTACTACTTGTAAATATCGCCAAGAGGTACGTTTAAAACAAAGAACAAAGAAGCATGTGAGTGGGACAAACAATTGTGAGCAGTGTTGGGAAACGGGATTGGTTATTGGGAAACAATAGTGATCAGTGGTCGCTGGGAACAATGGTGATAAGTGATTGGTCATTGGGCTTTATACACTGGTGGCGAGTCAATCAAACCGGCTGTCTCCACTTGTTTGATTTGTCGCTAGGGTCTTTTTTTTTCTTTTCTTTTTTTTTTAAATACAGTTGCTAAAGAGGTCTAAAAAGTCACCAAATCAAGCAACAAAGTCACTAAGTTGGTAACACTGCATGGAGTCAGTGAGTTCACCCACAACCGCTCCCCACTCCTAGTCTTACTCCATCCCCAAACAATTAAGCTGTGGGAAGGAGCTTGAGTTCTGGCAAAGTTTCCCTAACGTAAGAGAGAGTTGGATTGGAAGCCACAGTGTGCATGGAGAACAATATACATCTACATCTCCGCACTACACATCAATCCACCCTGAGTTCCTGCGGCAATATACGCCCCGCTATATATATCACTCTTCATTGAGCACGATGCAACGTGGCTGAAACTGCAGTATCCACTTCCTCGGCTTTTAAGTAAAGTTCATTTGCCCAATTTAAAGATTTGAGAACGTGCACTGACAATACGAGATCAGGGAAGTGCCTATAAACACATCAGTTCAAGCTATTACCTCAACAAATTGAATGGTGTCCAATCCCACAATGCCTTGCATGCATGCATGCATACTATAAGCAGTGACTAAGCATTTGGCTCATTATTGCAATCAAATAACATTAACACACTGCAGACAGAAACTACACAAATGTGCAAACACCCATAGACATAAAAAACATCACACTTCAAGACAAGACAGACAGCAATCAGAGGGACAAAAAAAAAAAAAAAACAGATGAAGGCGTTTTGGTACCTTCAGATAGAGAAGAGAGGAAACAGCTTCCCTGTACCCCAAAACAACTCCGTTGAGCGACGCCCAAGCCGCCCTTCTCCGAGTCTTCCCTAAAAACCACCTCCTGCAACACTGAGACACAGCCAGGAAACACATGTTGGATTTCCGCCTCATTGAGACACAACAAGCACAGCAAAAATACCTCGCTGTATTTGTGTGTAGCTCTACTAAGGCTATACTTCATGAATAAAAACTTCATGGAGAACTTCAACCGCATGGAGAATAAAGCCAGGGAGTGATGAAGAACAAAAATAAACAGTGTGTTTAATTATGCTAGCTGAAGTAAAAACAATTATCCAAAATGATATCAAGTGAAAAAGCAGAGAAACTCATTATAAAAGCGTGACTCGTTTTAAACTGAGCAAGTAGCGAGCGAACGAAAACAAGTTTATGAAAGGGATAAATCTATTTCTATGATTCAGTTCTCTATCTCTTGTTCTCTTTTTTCCCCAGCAAAGAAAATAACTCTTATCTTCAAACTCAATGTGTTGGATTTTTTTTTCCTCCTTCTTCTTCTTCTTCTTCATCTTCTTCAAAAAAAAGGGGTTTATCTACTTGGACAAATGTTAAAAGGATACATATTATTCTTAACCAATTATTGACTGTAACTAATAAAAACAATTTTATTCACAATTGTAATGCAACAAATCTGCTGGTTTTTACATATCAAGCTTCTGTGTATATGTTTCTAAGAAGAGAATGACACACTGCTGCTTTAAGAGTGACTACAAAGTGCTCTTAAAACAAAAACATGCAGTGGTCTAGGAAAACCGATTGGATGTTGCTGTGGCTGAATTCTGGCCAAAATGTTATGGTGGGTTTTGGCTAATATGAGGTGGGTTTTCCATACTTCCACACACCTCATTTTTACGGCATCATACAAATGGTTCATCAAAACACGATCATGCCGAAGCTATTTCTCTGCAAAGAGTTTGACTTCCTGATATAAAAACTAATCACTAATTCCTGGATATAAAACTAATCAATTTGGTTTGTAATCACGCACTGGCGGTCAAAGTGTCCGCGATCAGAATGAATGAACTTTACTTTTCCGAACTC
>JAFFST010028024.1:33531-43960 GCA_022414735.1 Noturus placidus
GTCCTTGTACAGTACAAAAGGAAAGGAACAATACACGCTAGCAACAAAGGAAATTAAGCAAATCTATCTATCTATCTATCTATCTATCTATCTATCTATCTATCTATCTATCTATCTATCTATCTATCTATCTATCTATCTATCTATCCATCTATCTATACACATTAGTTAGTTGTATTTTCACCTTGTTTCCTTGATTAAAGATCTGTAGTTTATTTTGGCTCTTCACTTCCTGTCACTAAAGCAATTGCACCAACTCGCATCAGCCTCAAATCTTTCCATTTACAGACTTTTAGTCCTTTTCATCATGCCTTCTTTAAGAGTTCTCACAGTTGGGTCTGTGAAGCTTAGCCTGGGGGTCCGGAAGCCTATATTATTATAGCTATTACATTTATTGTTGTTTTTTTTTTGTTATTACCCTGACAAATTGAAATAAGTGGGTTTAATCCAAAACTCAATAATTCAAAAACAGGTATGCTATAAATAATGTAAATTTAATCAAATAAAAACATGTTCTGTTGGTGGAACATTCCAGAATAATTCGCTCTACAACTCCAATAAATAGACAAATTATTACCGTGCCCCTTTAAATAATGAGATGAATATTTGAATAGTCAGATTATGCTCATAGAAAAAACCATGCTGAGGAGATCTTTGGAGTTTTTTGTGTGTGTAAATGTTCGAGAAACTCTACTCTAGAGCATCAGCCAAATGGTAAAAAAAGTAATTGTAAGTGTAGCTAATGCTTCCTCCATCTGTGGCAGTATAAAATTATAGCTGCATTAATCTTGACTGCATCTGAATACTAAATATTGATGTTATTACAATTGACATGTTCCATAATAGTGTCTGTGAATCTGTTTTTCCTATAATGTTGATGCACTGATTTCTGGTTAGTGGATGTCCTAGATGATGTCATCACGATGATCTCTGAATGTCCTCAAAGAAGGACATTACAGGGTGTCCCAAAAGTCTCCATACATAGTTTATATATACATTAAATAAAAACAATTAAATATATAGGTTGCGATGGAATTGGACAGGATTTGTAGGCAAATTTATTAACAAATTCAGAGAAGTGGACATTCATGAACATCCACTGACAAAGGCACAACTGACGTCCTTATATATGGAGACTTCTGGGACTTCTGGTTTACAGCTTATGTCTCTGCGTAGTCAGACCAACCCGTCCTCCGTTTATACAGTGCCATTTCTTTTGTCATAATTAAATGATTAGTTTTATGTGTCTTCATTTATTGGTTTGTGTTGGCTGGCTTTTTTAAATTAACGGCAATAATATAAAATGACTGGGTTTTTACAAAATGTTCTCGATGGTATTCTTAGTCCCTGACCTAGTGAACTAGAATGAGGATGTTTTTATGTTCGAAACTCCAAAGCGCTTCTGGATATGGGTGTCTGCTACATGCTGTAAACGTTATAAATATAAACTATTTCAACTCAACAGTATATTCCATATATAATTGTGCACTAATAAATGAAAATTATATGATTTGAAGTCGACCACGTCAAGGTTTACATTAGTTATTCTTCTTATCCCTAAATTTACATGCATTCCGGAGCACGAGTAGGTTAAAAATGTTTAACATGAATGAATACCAAATTTCTTGTGAAAACGCTCACTTGAATAATTTTACAAATAAATCCGCTCACATCCCGTTTGATAAATGAGGCCCAATGTGTCCACCTGCCATCTTACCTTCTGGGAGATGTAGCTGAGAGATCTACTTCTTACAGCAGCATGGAATTGAATGATCAGTCCATTTGCATTAAAATGATTATGGAGCCTCAATCCAATACAGCATCTTATTTATGAAGCTCATACACTAGCTAAATGAATGATTTAAGTGCCCTTAAACTATAGCGTTAATCAAATGTATATTTATGAAGCACTATGTGTACCTGTCAAGTGCCATGAATGTTCTGGTAGTAATAACAAGGTAATAATATAAAAACAAGCAAGATACGGATTAAAAAAGGACAGTAAGACAGTATCTCAAACAGTATATATATATATATATGGAGGTCAAGGAAACTTATCTTTACTTTTGACACGTCTGCTTTAAGAAAACCTAAACATATTTCACAGAAAAAAATTAGAAATAGTTTTTATTTACTACTTAATCTTGCCTGGGTGTTCAGCAAAAAAAAAAAAAGAAAAGAAGAAAAATCAAGAAAGAAAAAAGCACCGCTTTAACAAGCACAGCTCTAAAAATGGCTGAAGGCTATGAATTTGTTATATTTAGAGTTTATTTAGCACATGTGAAATAAAATGCAAATTAAATCAATAATGCAGCAGTGTGTTTGTTTCAGTGGAACTGGAATGTGATCTTTAAATACAGTGTTTGTTTGGTTGGTTTTGTTGGGAGGGTTAAAAAGAGACTTGTTCTCAAAAGTTTAGTAGACGGTGTCACAATTTCACCATGTAAAGAGTTTTCCCAGGCTGCCACACATTTAGAGGACAACCTTCTTAATGTTCACAAATCTATCTGAACACTTTTCAATTATTTTCAGCATAAAGATTTTCAGAAGATCAAAATGAGTCGTCAGCTATCGTTACAGGGAAGTTATTGATCAGGGAAGTTATAGATCATAAAAAACTGAAAAATTGGGCGAGCAAAATTATTCAGCCCCCTTAAGTTAATACTTTGTAGCGCCACCTTTTGCTGCGATTACAGCTGGAAGTCGCTTGGGGTATGTCTCTATCAGATTTACACATCGAGAGACTGACATTTTTGCCCATTCCTCCTTGCAAAACAGCTCGAGCTGTTTGAACAGCAGTTTTCAGTTCTTTCCACAGATTCTCGATTGGATTCAGGTCTGGACTTTGACTTTGCCATTCTAACACCTGGATATGTTTATTTGTGAACCATTCCATTGTAGATTTTGCTTTATGTTTTGGATCATTGTCTTGTTGGAAGACAAATCTCCGTCCCAGTCTCAGGTCTTTTGCAGACTCCATCAGGTTTTCTTCCAGAATGGTCCTGTATTTGGCTCCATCCATCTTCCCATCAATTTGAACCCTCTTCCCTGTCCCTGCTGAAGAAAAGCAGGCCCAAACCATGATGCTGCCACCACCATGTTTGACAGTGGGGATGGTGTGTTCAGGGTGATGAGCTGTGTTGCATTTACGCCAAACATAACGTTTTGCATTGTTGCCAAAAAGTTCGAGCACCTTCTTCCACATGTTTGGTGTGTCTCCCAGGTGGCCTGTGGCAAACTTTAAATGACACTTTTTATGGATATCTTTGAGATATGGCTTTCTTTGAACTCTTCCATAAAGGCCAGATTTGTGCAGTATACGACTGATTGTTGTCGTATGGACAGAGTCTCCCTCCTCAGCTGAAGATCTCTGCAGGTCATCCAGAGTGATCATGGGCCTCTTGGCTGCATCTCTGATCAGTCTTCTTCTTGTATGAGCTGAAAGTTTAGAGGGACGGCCAGGTCTTGGTAGATTTGCAGTGGTCTGATACTCCTTTCATTTCAATATTATCGCTTGTACAGTGCTCCTTGGGATGTTTAAAGCTTGGGAAATCTTTCTGTATCCAAATCCAGCTTTACACTTCTCCACAACAGTATCTCGGACCTGCCTGGTGTGTTCCTTGTTCTTCATGATGCTCTCTGTGCTTTAAACAGACCTCTGAGACTATCACAGAGCAGGTGCATTTATACGGAGACTTGATTCCACACAGGTGGATTCTATTTATCAAGATTAGACATTTAGGTCAACATTGGATCATTCAGAGATCCTCACTGAACTTCCGGAGAGAGTTTGCTGCACTGAAAGTAAAGGGGCTGAATAATTTTGCTCGCCCAATTTTTCAGTTTTTTATTTGTTGAAAAAGTTTGAAATATCCAATAAATTTCGTTCCACTTCATGATTGTGTCCCACCTGTTGTTGATTCTTCACAAAAAATTACAGTTTTATATCTTTATGTTTGAGGCCTGAAACGTGGCAATAGGTCGAACAGTTCAAGGGGGCCGAATACTTTCGCAAGGCACTGTATATACAGTATATATATATATATATATAGTTTACCCCTAGCCAGTTCAGGTATTTCATGTGTTCCAGCTCAGGCACATCTGGTGCAACTAATGAAGCCCTTGATTAGGTGTGTGAGACAACGCCTGTTTTGCATATTTATGCTGTTGTGAGGGATTCGATTCAGGGGCTTGAATAATTTTGAAACTGGAGAAGTTATTATAAGTTGCATTTTCAGTTGAATTTCGGGGAAACTATTTGAAGCATCCGTTGTGTTCAACTATTTCAATTGCTTTTGTTTGATTTGTTCAGCTGAAGGTCCGTAAATTTTGACAATAAACCTGATTAGCAATGTGGGTTGAAAAATTTTGATCGTAACTGTATATATCTATAATTATATATAGTTTCAAAAGAACCTTTGAAATCCTAAAATGTTGTGGATAAATGAATAAGCGTTTACAGTCCGAGGAAAAAAACAAGTATGATTTCAAACAGCCCAATTGAAGCTACACCTTTTAATCTTAATGTTAATTTTAATCTCAGATCTATATAAAGCAAATCGATACATGGACGTCTACTTCATCTTTTTGCTGTAACGATAAAGATGAAGAGCACGCGTGTAATGCGGGAAGTGCAGAACGCTCCGGCCTCCTCTGGGCCAGTAATCCTGTCATCTCTGATCGAGGTGTGCCATTAAATATGACACTCACGATTCACCCTGACGTCTGATACGCCTGCTTACTTAAGATAACAGAGGTGCACAAAATAAAAGAAGAGAGAACGAAAAAAGCTAAGCACTACCTCCTCTGCTCTCGCTGTCGGCAGGTTTCACCTGGATCGGCCTGTTCATCTGTGCAGCGAAAGAGGGATGGTCAAGGAAGAAGAGACAAGACAGGGTAGGGGAGGAGAGGGAGTGAGAAAGAGAGAGAGAGAGAGAGAGAGAGAGAGAGAGAGAGAGAGAAAGGGAAAAAGCCAGATGTTAGATTTGAGTGTGAACATAAAGGGACAGGTGCAGCATTCATACACATTTTATACAGTTCAGATATGTCTCAGTGATGATGCCTCAGCTGTGTGTGTGTGTGTGTGTGTGTGTGTGGTGTGTGTGTGTGTGTGTGTAAGCAGGGGTTTAGAGAGTTAGAAATAAAAGAGAACGACAGAGCGTGGGTACGCCATATGTCAAATACGTACACATAGGCATGTGCATGTGAGTGTCAACGGACAGCTTGGTTTGTGTGTGTGTGTGTGTGTGTGTGTGTGTGTGTGCGTGTGCTGGGTTCAATTTCCAGTCTGAGAGCAACTCCATGTGAAAGCCTCGCGCCATTTAAAAGCGTTTCATTTTTCTGCCGTCACTCGTGGCAGGTTCCCAACCAACTCCACCTCAATAATACATGCACACCGCTGAGCGGTCGGCGCCAATCAATTTTTAATAATGCCAATCGCCACGCTGCCAGAGGGGAGGGGCGGAGAGTGAGGAGGAGGAGGAGGAGGGCAGGAAGGGAAGAACTCGACTCCGCCACTGAACGCTGGATATGCAAGTGGAGAATGACAGGAGCTGAACGGAAAGAGAGCGTGATAACGAAAAGGAAGAAAGAAAGAAGTGGATGCAAAGAGAAGCGAAAGAGACTGCGGTGTTACTGGTCTTCATGAATAAAAGCATGTAAACGTGTGTTTAGTGCATTATTGAATGACATCACAGTTATCATAATCCATTTTTATGAAGATTTGCAAGTTGGGATGTAGAAATCTGGGACAAATAAAAAGAAATGTAATTCTGACTGACTCATTCTGACCAGTACCTAAACATATCTAGCTTGGTGGGAGTAGTCTCTTCCAGGATGACTCGACCCCCATCCAAACAGCATAAGTACTCACTGAACGGAGGACGAAAATTATTTAAATAATATGCTAATGTGTATATACTTGTGCTTTTCTAGTGTTTTGCTCAATTTTGAAATTACAAATATTATTATTATTATTGCATTTATTTTCCAGTCTAAAACCTTTCCAATATATGCACGTTTGCCAGAATTGAAATAATGTTCTGTAGCTACATGAATTAAACCACGTGAATGGAGATCGCATGATATAATTCATCACTTCACGATCTCTCAATCCATCCAGTGGTGTTGGGTTCTCAATTCTGATTGGTCAGAATTTGTTGTTTAACTTTCTATAACATAAAGTAATTGCAACATTACAGCATATAGTAATGACCTTTTGCTCTAATGCACTATTGTATTAGACAATGGAAGGAGTCTCCAGTGTCGGTGCTTTCTAACAGTCTACAAGGCTGTTCCTTTATGTTTCCAACATGGTAAAGTCTTTCATATAGGCAGCATCACACCACCACATCGTTGATTATTTTGCTATAACAGTAAACCCCCAAAAGTGTTTTCTTCCTCTTGTGTTACGAAATCCTTATCACTATTATAAGTGTGATTTATTCTGCATCCATAGTGTGTTCTAAAGCATACAGTGAAAATGATTATTCTACAGTGCAATAAATGACAGTTATATAATCCGACGGCACAAAGGCCACTAAGGTGCTTTCACTTAGGTCCAGTAGACATGAAAATGTCCCTCGATGGGAGCTGAATTAAGAAACAGACCTGTGGCCTTACATAAAGTTAACTTGTTTTTTAATCATAATCACACACACACACACACACACACACACACACACACACACACACACACACACACACACACAGTCTGTTTTCCTTCTCTTCCTTCAGCTCCCTCTATTTTTGCCCTGATAGCCTGGTGAACAATTTTAATGCATTCTGATGCATTATTTATTTTTCCGTGCGTGCTGATAGCACAAGATAGAAAAAAAAGGTAGGGGAGACAGAGGAGAAAAGACAGAGGCAGGATCAAAAAAGGGTTGACTGGGACAGAAATTGGGGAGCAGACCAAAGACATGCACACCAATGCCTGACCAATCTGTCTTCACATCACTGTTCACTTACATCGGTGAAGAAACTAGTGAAGTAATCTGGTGTAACTGTGCATTATTTGAGCTTCAATTAAACACTGACAGCAAGATGGCAGCATTGAGCAAGCAAGCCTACAGCAAGGAACTCTTCTATTTTACTCTGTTGTGGGAGAAAAAAAAATCCTTCCTGTGCCTTGATTTTTACACAAAGAAACATCAGGAAACATGAGTGGAGACAAAGGATTACATACAAATACTTGGGTATAAACTCAAACACATGCACACACACGCACACACACGCACACACACACACACACACACACACACACACACACACACACACACACACACAGAGCCATCAGTATTTTCACAGAAATATCACAATAACGTACAATAGTGCAAGCCTGTCCACATACACACACACACACACACACACACACACACACACACACACACACACACACACACACACACACACTGTGGGTGGACAGAATGGAGTAATACTGTGTGTGTGCACATGTTCCTTAAGGATCTCTGTGAGGCTCCATAGAGCCTTATGGATTATGGAAATGGGCACATAGTGCAGAGGAACACGGGGTACCACGGGGTCCACTTCCGCTAAATCTTGGTTTCATGGTTTCACCTTTCACGTCTAGTTTTCATCCTGCGTTTTCGTTAATCTCGTCAGCAGGAGGAAATTCCCATTGCAACTGGAGCATCATTGGTTTTTAATCTTTGGAGTGAGGCAGATTATTTTCTGCAAAACTAGAAATGTGGACCATTGCCATGTTGCTTAGTATATACCGTATCATATGAGCCTCAGTGCTTATGAAGTCTGAGATTACTGTGACTCGTACCACATAGAAACCATAAGGATGGCTGTGGATGTTCTTCCTTGGATAGCCTTAGGACTGCGATCGCTAAGAATCGTTTGCACTCAGGTCTGGGCAGTTCATAAATCAGTTCAATACAATAGACTTCTTTAAGTTAAAACAAATGATGTCACCCAGATGGGAGCACGATGGGAGCTTTCAAGTCTGGCTCGCCTCAAGGTTCCTTCCTCATGTTGTCTCAGGGAGTTTTTCCTTGCCACAATCGCCTCTGGCTTGCTCATTAGGAAACTACGTCTATGTTTTAGCATGTTTCTTTCAATGACCTCATCTGAAATATTCTAGAATCTGAAATAAGTATACGTCAAACAAATTTTTTTAATGTAGATATAATCTTTATCATTCTAATTAGAATGATAGCAACTCCCACTACGCAGTTTTCATCTAATTTAAGATGGATACGTTTTTCTTTCGGTTTCTTCTTCTTCTACAAACTGACAAAATGAGGAGGGAAAAAAAAATTCAGGTGTAGGGAAGAGAAAGGATCTGCCTGTACTTTGTGCTTTTTGACGCAGAGTTCACTGAGAGTCAGGACAACATGGCCAGGAAAACAAATGAATAAAAAACAGACAAATAAATGATTAATTTGCTGGTCTTTGCAACTTGAGCCTCTCACTCTCAAACACACGTACACACACAAGCTCCTGGAACAATTATTATGACCATTTAATAAACGAGTTCATGGCTGGCACAGTGGAACACTGTTATTTGTTTCACTTGATAACATAGACAATGTGGTCATCTAATTCAAAAAACATCAAACAGGAAGTCATGTTCAGTTCCGAAAGAGTTCAAAAGGTCTGTTTCCTTTTCACCGGTTTCTTCTTCATCTAGCGCACAAAGGTGTCAGCGAAAAATTTGTATTTAGCTGAATTTTTTAAACCTCATAACTTGTGCCCGTTTCAAGTCCCTTTCCCTTTTTACACAAGTGGATCCTAAGATAAGATTTTAAACTCTCACAGGCCTGTAGCTCATTGTAACCCTTCCTGAATGACACACTGTCTGAAACTCTTACAATCCCCACTTCTCCTACCACAACCTGCTGTAAAGCGTGCCTATCTTCACCCACCAGCGAAACCATTCAGCACCTAGACAGCGTCCAAAGGGTTCAATTAAAGGATCAAGAGGTGTGAAATATTACATGAATTTGGAGGCAGTCCCATAAATTGTGTCGAACCAAAATGAGACAACTTTACAAGAGTGACTGAAAATGAGAGAACTTCTCCCAGGGCTTCAGAGAATGTGACCTTGCTTTGCATAGAAACGTCAGGGTAACAGCTAGACTCTAAAACTCCCGCCTCATTATTCAGCGCGAACGCTATGACAATATCACAGCTATAAAGAATACTGTGCCACGAATACGGTGAATTACTGACTGGAAGATGAGTTTTCAGTCACGACTCTGACTCTGGCTGTGTCTGGCTGCTGACTTAACTACGACGCTCAGAAAGGAAATGCATGAATGAATGCAAGCCTTAATTTAGTCATATCCTGCCAAGTTATGGATCAAAAGCCTGATCGATATGATCTCTCAAAGGATACGTCGTTACTTTTAACATTACGCACGAAAAACCTCTGCATGATGCGCACAACGAGAATAAAACAATACCGACATATTAGTGTGTGAGATTAACTTATTAAACCTGAACTAATCTATTATGAAATCAGGTTACGCATCTACTGACAATCACAAAAGGATTACACATACGAAAGCAATAAACAGCTCCAATAAGCTGCCTCTGGTGATTGCAACAACAGCAGTAAAAAGACAACATTGATCTGACAACAGAAAATAAAATAAAGAGAAGAAGTGAGGGAGATGACAGGAATGGAGTATAAGGAATAGATATCATTCTTTAGATAACCGATGTGGGGTTATTTCCTGTCTTCATTTCCTCCTTTAATACCTTCCTGCCTTTCTTCCTTCCAACTGAACTTCCTAAGTTTCTTTATTCCTTCCTTCATTACAATTAGCCAACTGTCTGAACGAACCTCCATTCCCTTTCCTCATTCTTTCGTTCAATTTGGTTATATCCTTCCTTTCTTCTGTCCTTCCTTCCTATGAAAGCAACCCTCAATTTCTTTCTTTCTTTCTTTCTTTCTTTCTTTCTTTCTTTCTTTCTTTCTTTCTTTCTTTCTTTCTTTCCGTGATCTTAAAACAACCCTCAATGTGGTTATATCCTTCTTTCTTTCCTTCATTCCATTATACAGTGGTGTGAAAAAGTGTTTGCCCCCTTCCTCATTTCCTGTTCCTTTGCATGTTTGTCACACTTAAGTGTTTCGGAACATCAAACCAATTTAAACAATAGTCAAGGACAACACAAGTAAACACAAAATGCAATTTGTAAATAAAGGTGTTTATTATTAAAGGTGAAAAAAAATCCAAACCATCATGGCCCTGTGTGAAAAAGTGATTGCCCCCCTAAACCCAATAACTGGTTGGGCCACCCTTAGCAGCAACAACTGCAACCAAGCGTTTGCGATAACATGCAATGAGGCTTTTACAGCGTCCTGGAGGAATTTTGGCCCAATGCAGGAAATGCAGTGTTCCTTCTACGCCAGATATACTTGGACACACACCTTCCAAAGAGTTCCACTTTTGTC
>JAFFST010028024.1:46068-64766 GCA_022414735.1 Noturus placidus
CTTAAAGGGAGTGCTTCTAATCTCAGTTTGTTACCTGTATAAAAGACACCTTGTCCACAGAAGCAATCAATCAATCAATCAATCAATCAATCAGATTCCAAGCTCTCCACCATGGCCAAGACCAAGGAGCTCTCCAAGGATGTCAGGGACAAGAGTGTAGAAATACACAAGTCTGGAATGGCTAAAAGACCATTGCCAAGCAGCTTTGTGAGAAGGTGACAACAGTTAGTGTGATTATTCGCAAATGGAAGGAACACTGAAGAACTGTCAATCTTCCTTGGCCTGGGGCTCCATGCAAGATCTCACCTCGTGGAGTTGCATTGATCATGAGAACAGTGAGGGATCAGCCCAGAATTACACAGAAGGATCTTGTCAATAATTTCAAGGCAGCTGGGACCATAGTCACCAAGCAAACAATTGGTAACACACTACTCCGTGAAGGACTGAAATCCTGCAGCGCCACTGCTCAAGACAGCACATATACATGCCCGTCTGAAGTTTGCCAATGAACATCTGAATGATTCAGAGGACAACTGGGTGAAAGTGTTGTGGTCAGATGAGACCAAAATGGAGCTCTTTGGCATCAACTCAACTCGCCGTGTTTGGAGGAGGAGGAATGCTGCCTATGACCCCAAGAACACCATCCTCACCGTCAAACATGGAGGTGGAATGTGTTGTAGCCTGATTGCCATTTCCAAATTATCAGCAGTGTGTGAATGTGTGTGCGATTGTGCCCTGAGATGGGCTGGTACCCCGTCCAATGTTGTGCCCCAGGTTCCCTGGTCCAGTGTGCTCAGAGTTCCCTGGTATAGGCTCCCGACTCCACTGTGACTCTTTGCAGGATAAGCGGTATGGAAAATGGATGCATTGATGGATTAATTTGCTTAGTGTTGATTACTCATGCTCTGACTCCCACTATGTACTCCGATAACAATTTGACAAGGAGCTTTAATAATAAAAACACCGAGTACACACACTTGTGTCCTGGCTCTGACCGTATATTACAAAGAAATGTTTACAACAAATGTAGCAAGTAGCTATTATTTGTAATTAGCAAAACGAGCAGTTTCAATATCTAGTGTAGCTAACTGCATTTTTAAAAGAAGCTTACCTCACACTGGCTCTATAGTAAACCTTGCTCTAGTGCAATGGTCACCAAGCCTGTTCCTGGAGATCTACCTTCCTGAAAAGTTTAGCTCCAACCATAATTGTGCCCACCTGACCAGCTAATCATTGCTTTAAGAAGTTCTTGATCAACTAATCCAGGTATATTCGATTTTGATTGGAGATGACACCTGCAGGAAGGTGGATATCTCTTTAAGTTTAAAGGGGTGGTGACCACTGCTCTAAGGTGTTAAATTTCCATTTGAGTTTGGACAAACTTCTGCATATGCAAATTTACACTATTTGTGTCAATTTCTGACTGCATGAATGGTTTTTGTGATGCTGGCTGACTTTTATATATCTCTCATCATAAATCTTCTGAAATCAGGCCACAACACCCTCCTTTAGTGAACAGTGGACTAGTTCAACAAACAGACTTCATATAAAAACCATAGTGAACTTTCTTTTACTGTCACACTATCCGTCGTTACCCAGATGAGGACGGGTTCCCTTCTGAGTCTGGTTGCTCTCAAGGTTTCTTCCTCATATCATCTTAGGGAGTTTTTCCTCACCACCGTCACCACCGGCTCGCTCGATAGGGATAAATTCACACACTTAAAATCTGCATCCCGTGTTTATACGTTTCTGTAAAACTGCTTTGAGACAATATCCATTGTTAAAAGCGCTATACAAATAAAATTGAATTGAATTGAATTGAACTAGCTTTGGTTTTCAATGTGAATTAACACCTTTTACCATTACAATGCATGTTTTAAAATAAGTGCATCAAACACAATTCACATACGCACTGTATGTAAGGCACACACATCATCATCCTTCTTGCCAGCAGCCATCAGCAGCCTGCCTGATTAAATATAGAACAAACACACACACATGCAGACAGTGGCACTGAGAGAAAAAAAACGCAGCTGATCCCACTAAGAGCTTCCTTCTACCCTTACTGAAGCTGAACTATGAATCGAATTTAATTTGAATTGAAGCTAATTTGGTGAGTGGTTTTGTGAGCACAGGCCTTGCATGCTTGCAGTGATCGATCATTAAGCTTGCGTTTTTGTCGAGTTGCTAAGTGTGTTACAGTACGTTGCTAACGGTTCACAAAAGCTACCTGTCTATCATTCTTCTCTCTCCTCTGATGGCTACCAATCACTCTTAGATTACGCCGGACATTTCAAGAAATTGCTGCCTGATGAAAAAAAAATATTCGATTTGTGCTGCAGCGATTAGTCCATGTCAACACACACACACACACACACACACACACACACACACACACACACAAATGATTGATGAGAATTTTCAGAATCGCTGCATCATTCATCGAAGGAAGACAAAATGCACTTTTAGCCAAATGACAGTTTTCAGAGGACACAGTGACTTATATGTATAATTAGTAAAATGGAAATCTCAGTGACAGGGCAATTTTTGAAACCATGACCGAATGATAAGCAGCCGCAATGATCTATGCTTCTAGTCACATTATCAGTTTTCAAGTTTTGGCCTTCTGATGTATGTAAAAAATAGAAAAGTAAATGAAACTGACATACTGTATATGTACAGTATATCAGATAAATGGCATGTATACAAGACACAGTGGAACTAAGCCATAACCAAATTGAAACAGGACATGATTACAGCACAGCATTCTAACTGCCATCATTTGATTCTAGCTAGTTAGTGCTAATTTCAAAACCATTTAGCATTCTAGCTAGCATCGCTAATAGGCACTTATCATATTTCTTGTATTTGACCAAAAATCCAATGTAGTGTTACAAAAATAATTTTATTCCTTAGCACCGGATGTTATAGCAAAATAATCAATAAACAAGTTGTACGTCCCCGAAGTTGATTATTTACTAATAACAACACGTCCCAAAATGTTTTTTGTTCCTCTTCTACCACAGCGATTTGCTAATTATTATGCTATATATTAGCGATCAACATTGCTCCTTCACCAGACTCTAGATTTTTTTCTCCTCTTTCTTGAAGTTAAAAACATGAGTATTGTCATATTACTAAGAAGCGCTTTAGTACAAAGCTCTGAAACTGGAGACTCCTTCTAAAAAAAAAAAAACAACAGCCATCACATCACAGACAGTTTCAATCAACAATTATATACGTTTTAAAATCTTTTTATATGGGGCGTCCACCATACAAGTTCCAGTGAATGAGGTGTTACTATAGAAACGATAACATGACAAAACAAAAATGTATTTATAGTGTTGCGCGATCGCTAGGTGAGTTTCAGATTATTTCAGTTATCTGATAAATTGAACGTATAACCAACATATTGAATCTAGGCAAGTATTGAAACATCAGATAATTTGCTACATCTTACATCTTTCCCATCTTCCATCTTAGCTGATGATATTACATCGTAATTCTCCCTGAAACGAAACGACAGCTGGTTGTCTCAGGGGCGTAAATTAAAGTCAAAGACGGCAAACTGCGACCACATTTTTAACTGCTGCAGACATATTGCTCTAGGAATGGTAGTAATCTCTTCAGAGCAGGATACAGTCACAAATACCTTGTAAAGATGCCCTGAGTATAGTAACTGTCTAGCCTGAGCAGCTGCTATCACATTCAGACAATAACACACCTGTGAGAAGCCCTTGAAACTCACTCGTTTATACAACGAATAACACGTGCATCTGTGCTCATAAAAGACTTTGATGCAAACGCATTCCCACAAGCACTCAAACAATAACCTTCATGCACACTTCGGCACGGATTCTCCGATGATTATAATTGCAGGCACACATACACACACTTACTTCATGTATGGAATGATTCAAAGTTGTAGTATTTCGGTACAATGGGAGTTTTAGTAATGTTTTTACTTGCTTTTGAAGGAATTCGGAAGGAATACTTATGTTTTCACCAGCTTGTACTATTTTCGAACAAATGTAGCTGGTTTACTTGGTGATTGAAACCACCGTGACCCTGAGCAAGTTAAAGCAGTTACTGAAGATGAATGAATGAAAGCACCAGGGAAGCACTCAGTACACTCCCATATTGATGGTTCTGAACTACAGCCTCCATTTTTGAAACAAGTTATTTTAACAAACTCATGGCAACCTTATGGCACTGTGGCTTAGCGGTTAGCATGTTTGCCTCACAAGTTGGAATCCCGCCTCCACCCTATGTGTGTGGAGTTTGCATGGTCTCCCCTTGCTTTTGGGGTTTCCTCCCCCAGTCCAAATACATGCGTTGTAGGCTGATAGGCATTTCCAAATTGTCCATAGTGTGTTAATGTGTGTGTGTCCTGCGATGGGCTGGCGCTTTGTCCAGGGTGCTCCGAGTTCCCTGGGATAGGCTCCAGGCTCCACCATGACACTGTGTAGGTGAAGCTGTACAGAAAATTGATGGATGGATAGATGTCAAACTGAATAGCGATGGACCCATTCAAGGTGTATTCCCATCTTTTACCCAGCGTTCAAATCTACCATGACCTGGAGTAGGATAACTGCTTAGGATGAATGAATACATATTGACCTTTGGTTTTAAGAATGATTAAGAGAGTTCAAAAAGCTTCTTGTTTGAACAGTGTGTCTTCAAAAATGTTTCTCCAGACCCTAATAAGTTCAAATTTAATAGACAGGCATGGCATTGGTAAAGAAAGACTAAAGAATACATCAGATTTCAAGCATGCTTAAAATATTGACACAGCACTATTCAAGCACACAGTGGATCTTGTTTAAAACTCACATGCTAAAGCAGTCTCGTAAAATGAAAAGACATTATAATGCTGGTGATCACACATTCATTTATTTATTTATTTTATAATACATAGCCTGTGGCCTGTGACTCCATATTTATTTCTCCAGCTGTTCCTGAGTGAAAAAAAGTATGGTCATTATTGCTTCACACCCAGATTTTGACTATTGTGATCATTCATTCTTCTGCCATATAGGTTCTGTGAAGAAATGCTTCACTACACCCAAGCAATAGACACGCATTATATTTCTTCCTTCATAACTTTGAATATCTTTGCTCTACAGCATTTCTTTGCATGTGCCTAATACGCTTGCACGGTTCTGTACATATAATGCTAATCCCACATAAAAGATTTAAACTAGGACCTTAAAGCATTTCCTAAGGCATCTACATAGATTTGCTGTCAATCAACAGAGTTTTCAGTTTTCAGATGCTTTATTATTCTGATAGATTAGACAGGAACTCTAAGATAAAGACTGAGATGAAGTCCCTCAGTATCTAGCCTCAATACTGAGGTTATTGAATGGCTTCAGCTCACAAAACCTCCACACTGATATTTTCCTTTGATGGAAGAATATGGCTATATCAAAGAAAAAGCCTGCCTTTTTATTTGAGTATAGCAAAACAACAACAACAACAAAAAATGTCCAGGCTCACATTCGACAGCTTTGTAGCTCTTAATGTTGCCATAGAAAATACATAATCATTTAAATAACTCTAAATAAAATATTACATTTAAATATAATTGTTTTGTAAAGACGACAAATCAAACCACTGCAATATCAATATATTGTATGGTAAGAAAAGTAGAGAAAAAAGGTAGAGACCGCTATTATTAACACGTATTTGAATCTTTGATTCATGTGCGTCGACTATGAGTATAGCTAAAAGGTCTCATTTACCAACAAACACCACTGTCGAAAGAAAATTTCACACAATTGCGATTTCAGAAATTCAGGCAGTTTTGCGTGAAATAGCACAAAAAAAAAAAAAACTCCACAAGCTGCATCGCAAATTCAAAATCAAGCATTTTTACCTGCAACAATCACAAAAACAAAAAATTTGGGGGGGACTACTAAGCACTAAGACTATGATTAATGTATTCAAGTCAATTTTATTGAAGCTCTCCTTGCATCCATGTCGGTTTCCTCTAGGTTCTATGTACATAGATTGGCTACAAGTGTGTGCATGTGTATGTAAGGTGCCCCATGATGTACTGGTGTCTCATCCAGGATGGATTCCACCTTACATCCTGGATGTGTCTCACATCTGAAGACGCAGTGCATCCTTGCTTTTCTTTCGAATATTTAGTACTTCAAGGAATTTCTGACTGCTCTTTTCAAATAAAAACAACAACAACAACAACAAAAAACACGTAGATGGAAATCCTACATCTTTCTCTGTATCTCACTCTTTCTCACACTCGCACAATGTAAAGAATGAAACTTGGACCCAAACACTGCTTCACCTTCAAAGAAAAATGGATAACAAAGAGCATGAGTCAGTGAAATCAGTTTCTCGGGTGCACTTATCTCCCCCGTGCTTTCATACGAGTCCTCCATTCATCTATATGCTACACACTGCATCACCCAAAGAGGTTGCAGCCTCTTCGAAGATGATTAAAATCTTAAATAATTTAAAACACAATCCCCAAAGAGGAGAGAAATCAAGAATGGGTGGGGGTTGGGTGAGTAAGGGACAGAGAAAGGGAGTGTGAGAGAGAGAGAGAGAGAGCGGGAGAGAGAGAGAGAGAGAGAGAGAGAGAGAGAGGGGAAACAGAGAAAGAGAGAAGCACAGTGGGCTGAAAGGAAACACTGTAATATTTTTGACCTTTGGAATAGGAGTGAAATAGTGTCCTTCTTCTCACTGAGAGCTGAGGCTCTGTACTGCTCCTTTAATTTACTTCCTCTCCTTTGCAGACACCTTCTTCTGTGAACTCAGGGAGGACAGCCAAGCCGGCCAGCTCGAGCTCCCAAACAGTGAAGGGTATCATTTTCATTATTAATGCCCAAGAGTTAGACCTAAAGTGTTCAGGGTAAATATGCAATCAAGAGCCGGCCGAGAACAGCGAGTCCCCTGCGTGAGGTTAAAGAGGACTCAACAAACATTTGGGACGAGCACAGACATTTACGACTTTTACGACGGGAATGCAATACACACAGGAAATGATCATATCCTGATCGTATCCAGGGAACGCTGTAAATGAAGCAGGAATACACTCTGCATGGGACACACACTCACATCTAGGGTAATTTAGAGGGAACTAATAATAGCCAATTATCTTTGGGAGGAAATCCACATGAATACAGGGACAATATGCGAAACCCCTCACAGACAGTAACCCAAGTTCAGGATTGAACCAAGGAGACACTGTATCAGCCTAGAATGATTTCATCAATGCTTTTACATAAAGTTCCTTTGGTCAAGTATATATCTATAAGTATCATAATGTACTCTATTTAATGACTTTGCAACTCTTCATTCTGAATAGTGAACTGAACTCTCTTTTTTAAGCTGCAGTGTGTCTCAGGAGAGGATTGGACTGTCTATTACAAGCAGAGAAAGTCCTCTATGGCTCTCTCTCTCTCCAGAGACTTGACCCACCATTTACACAGCCAAAGAAAAATCAATGGCTTAATGATCCAAAACCAGTAATAGAAAGAGTAAAAAAAAAACACACACACACACACACACACACACACACACACACACACACACACACACACACACACACACTCCCTCTAAAACAATAAAATGTCTTTTGGCAAAAGCAGCTCCATTCTGTTTCACAGTATATGTCCGCATTCACTTGTGTGTGTGTATGTATGAGTGTGCTCACCCTGGCTTGGTGGTGCAAAACATATTGATTTATCGATTGTCCGTTTTTTCCTGGTCTCCTTCACTCTTTCTCTTCCTCTGTGTGCCTAGAAGCTGCAGGAACGGATGCTGCGAGTCAGCCGTACTGGTGCTTATATCATCCAGATTTATTAGCCTGGGTCACGACCAAATCAAAACCTTGACCCATCTGCTCAGTACAATTTACAAGTACCTTCCAGGAGCTTGTGAGATTTTGTCATGGGCTGTACTGCCCCTTCTGAGTGCACCGGTGCCCTGGTGTAAGCCCACCTTCTCGGGATAATTTAACAATTATTGGACAGCTCGTGCTTTATGATTGACTTCCGTGAAGCGTAGAGCTGTGCTTGTTATCCTGCATCAGTCTATCATCTTAGAAATCCTTTTAGCTCATCCACTGAATCCATTTAGCCCATTGTTCCTTAAGTATCCTTTAGGCTTTACATAGGATAACATTAAGTACATTAAATACAATCTTTGAAATAAACAACGCTTGTTACATAAAGCATGCTACTTTTACAATTATCCTATCAGCCAATCATGTAGTCACAGAGCAATGGATAAAATCACGCAGATACAGGTCAAAAGCTTCAGCTGAGGTTCACATCAAACCTCACAATGGGGTAAAAAAAGAAAGGGTAGAAACACGTTCATGATGAACGAGGTCAGAGGAGAATGGCTAGACTGGTTTAAACTGAGATAAAGGGTATGGTGAGCAGAAAAGCATATCAAAATGCACAAAAGGTTAGGCAGATGGACTACAACGGAAGACCACATCGGGTTCCTTACCTGCCAGGCTACAGTGGGCATGTACTCACTGACACTGGACAGGAGAAGATTGGACAAAGACAATACTTTTGTTATGGACGACAATTTCCTGAGCGAGATTTTTAGAATGTGCCCAAATTTTTGAAATTGGTTCTTGTAGTGTACACTGCGGGAGCCACAGGTAGGCTGCATTGAACTGCTCACAAAAATAATCATCGCAAAAAAAGTGAGGGAAAAAAAAACCCTCAGCGCTATGAAAAAAAAAAGTGCAACGTCAGTGAGCGGCGGATTGCCTCCTCGATCCGAGTGTGGTTGTCATGACGACTTGTTATCCCCACTACTCCCTGAAGCAGCTGGGAAATCAGGAGGGGAGGGCTACTGGGATCGAGGCTATTCTTAAACACACAGCAACAGGCAAATGCAATTACAGACACAGCGAGCCAGTGGCCTAATCAAATCAGCAGGGAGGGATGGAAGTGAGAGGTGGGGGCCTGTCGTTCGCCTGTCGTTCGCCTGGAAAAGCTCAGCCAGATACAGGGCACGCTCCATACACACACACACACACACACACACAGACACAGACACACTGACGAATGATGGAAAAAAACAAATCTGATATGAAGGAAGCCCAGGACAAGGGACTTGTTATCTCCTCCAGCTCTTTTCCCATCATGCATTAAAACCCTACTCATCTCCTTTTCCAGAAAGGTATTTAGATGTCCTCCCCAGGGTCTCAGTGTCCACTGTGTGGATGTGATGGGTGAGGTGTGACCAGGCCTGTCTCCTGTCTCACGCTGCTAATGACTAGGGTAATTACTGATGGCCCAGGCTGAGGGAGGCAGCAAGTATGGCAAGGGACGATGCTTAGTTAACCTTCCCCATGACACATGAGCACGTTTAATTAAACTGAACTCTTAGGGACCTCGCAGAGACTGAGAAAGAATAGCAAGGAGAAATTATACAGATTTTTTCATTGGGGCTATTATTAAACTCTGAATGGGACGCCTCCTCAGCCTGATACTCCCTTTAAGTGTCTTCCTTTATCCTAATGTACATATACTGTATATAGTTTAAAATAGGCCGTGGTTGGATTTTCCAGCAGGACAATGATCCAAAACATACATCAAAATCAACTCAAAAATGGTTTACTGATTACAAAATTAAGATCCTGTCATGGCCATCCCAGTCCCCTGACTTGTAACTCTGTTACAAACCTGTGGGTTGAACTGAAGAGGAGAGTCTACCAGCGTGGACCTCAAAATTTGAAGGATCTGGAGAAGTTCTGTATGGAGCAACGTTCTCAGATCCTTTGCCATGTATTTTCCAACCTCATCAGGCATTATAGAACAAGACTCAGAGCTGTTATCTTGGCAAAGGGAGGGAGCACAAAGTATTGACCAAAAGGGTGTGAATAATTGTGGCACACCTACTGTATATTTAACAAAGATATATATATATATTTTTTTTTGATAAATCATAACAGAGTATTTTTGTGAATTTTTTTTACCAAAAGATCAAAAGGTTAAACAAGAAACTTCTTTGCTCATATTTACCAAGGGTGCCAATATTAGTGGAGGGCCTGTACACTATGCTTAGCTCTCATAGTGATAGTGCCAGTAACACACTAAACTGCACCGAACTGCCGAGCATGCTGGAAAAAAAAGAATACGTTGTAAAAGACATCGTACAAATGAATTTTTTTTTTTTTCAAAGTTTTACATGAAACTAAATTATCCAGTGTTCTGGTTTGAGCTCAGTCATTGAATTAAATCAATTTAAGGCAGCACAACATATGCTAAAACATGAATCTGTTTAATACTGAAATAATGATTATCTCATATATCCATCAATTTTAACAACACAATATTCATTTAAGCTTAAATTTCTTCTTTATCCAAATTAGTCTGGTTTAAATGAATTTCAATTTTTCATTGCTTGGTCATTAAAGTCATTCCTTTGTTTTGGAATTTGAAGTTTCATTTAATATTTATTTAATTTATTTGATCTCGTTGGACGCTTTTTTGTACGTTTGCTCTTCTTTCTTTCCCCTCTACATTACAATGTTATATATATATATATATATATATATATATATATATATATATATATATATATATAAAGAATTGCTCTGTTGCACTACAAAGGAAATAAAATAATTACCTGTCTGTTAAAGCCCATCAATGTCTACCACAAATAATTTGTTCTCAGTGAAATGAGCTGCAAATCCACAACTGATCCATATTTTTGCTGCCTGCCATGTTTGGGCTCAGTGGTTAAAGCTCTGAACTATTGATCAGAAGATTGGTATTAAATCCCTGAACTGCATACAGAGAAACATATCACAGGTTAAAGAAAAAAAAATCCCAACAAAATAGCTAAAACTCAGAAAAAAAAACAAAGCCGCAAAACAGTTAAAGACTACATCAGAAGTCTGGAATTGGATGGATTACAGTCAGATATCATGGATAGTAACGAGAAACTGAATTTCCATTCCTACTGCAATGTTTTAGGTCTCGGAACCCTACCACGCAATGTTCTGAAAGAACTAAAACCATCCAAAGAACACTTGAGGAACATTTGTTCCAAGAGTACACTCTAATGAGGGCCTGGTCCATTAAGGCTGCAGTTCTGTCTTTAATCAAACGAGACAGGAAAGTCCTTCAAACGTTTAATCAAGGAAATAAATTGTCATCCTAAATTGTCTTCAGTCGCCATCTTAAACATCTGGGCTCCTTTGAGCCTCCCACTGATCGCCTGCTGTTTTATACGAGAACATTTCCTCTCTGCTTTCTACTGCCTGAACAAATGAGGGAGAACAGAGGGGATGGGGTAAGAGAGAGAGAGAGAACGTAAGAGGGGTGTGGGTGTCAAAGTGTGTGTAAAATAGCACGGCTTGTTTAATTCATCAAAACTGGCCTCGTAGAGAGTTGTAGTTTTAAACTTTAATGAAAGGGCCCTAAAGTCCTGAAGTAGCGAAAAGAATAGGGGAGAAAATATAAAACAGGGAACTTGGAGAGAGAGGGGGCTTGTAGAGACTTCAGCAAAACAATCCTTCTCTGTCTTTACTCTGGGCTCTGTTTTGCGATACACACAAATACACAATCATACACACAAGGTCTACTTTGCTCATGTTTATTGGCTTGTACTGGTGCAGTCAGTGATGTGAGTCAATGTGTCAGCACAGCGAGTTCTCCTGCTGTTAGAACACAGCTCATGATTTCCTCCATCGTGCATATGTGTTCGTGGAAATGAGGAAACTCATAAGAATGACTGTGTACGAATAAATCAATGTATCGGAATTCCAGTTTTGTCTTCATGCATGTTTTCACACTGGTGCTACACTGATACAAATACTGTATGAAGAGTGCATTCTGTGCAGAATGGAGCATAGACAGTGTTTTGTGTTTTGTGTAGATACAGTATCTCACTATCAGCCATGGATCCTACCCACACCTATCAGTCTGGTTGTGTTGTTTGAATCAGAGCGAATCTGATTCTTTTGGTTCAAAAGCACTTGACGCTGTTTCTCATTCATCCATTCATACACACACTCACAGAGCAACAAGAGCAGAACTGCCACGCAAGACGCTAGCCTGCCATCGGGGGCAACTTGGGGTTCAGTGGCTTACTGGGAATGGAGTAGTTCTGATTGGGTATTGGTAAAAGGACTAGTTCTGATTGGGTATTGGAAAATGGACTAGTTCTGATTGGGTATTGGGAAATGGACTAGTTCTGATTTGGACTTTGGAAATGGATTAATTCGGATTTAGACCTGGGAAATTGACTAGTTCTGATTTGGACATTGTAAATGGACTAGTGCTGATTTAGACCTGGGAAATGGACTAGTGCTAATTTTAGAATTGGGAAATGGACTAGTTCTGATTGGGTATTGGGATATTGGACTAGTTCTGATTGGGTATTGGAAAATGGACTAGTTCTGATTGGGTATTGGGAAATGGACTAGTTCTGATTTGAACTTTGGAAATGGACTAGTTCGGATTTAGATTTGTGAAATGGACTAGTGCTGATTTGGAATTGGGAAACAGACTTATTCTAATTTAGACTTTAAAAACACACAAGTACAGATTTAGAAACAAGTGTAAATAAGTGTAAAGTACATAAACACCAAACTTAAACCGGTCGTGGACATCAACGTCAAAACTTCACACCTTTGCCTTTGACCACTAATGTAGTAACCCTCTCTTGGCCCATTTGAAATGCCATTCCTGTGTCTGGAACCTCTGGGAGTTCATTAGTCTGTTTAATGTAGCCCGGACCCTTAACAGCGGGCCATTACGACGTCAGCGACTACAACAATCTACAGGCTGCACCATCTGTGTGTCAGAACTACAGTGGTGCAAAGCTTGTCAGTGACCCATCAGTCTGAAAGTCCTGCTTTGACGCACTTCATCATTCCGCACTACATGCTACACAGTACAACACCCCAGACGCCCATAGGAAATTTGACAACCATCTATGTATTGTCAGCCTATTTAACATCTGCAAATACTTGGCACAGGGGGTCCCCATTTTTGCACACTTCTCCTAATTAGCTGTCAGCACAGAATCATCAGTTGATGCTCCTGCAGCTCTACAGTGATAATGGGGGGACAACAAGAAAGACTCAGAGTGGGCCTCGGCAAGTTTGGTTCCTGTCCAAAAACATTCCAAGGTTGTCCCATGAGGGACCCAATCCATCAAAGTGATTTTCCCCCCTTCCCCCACTAACACCAGCCCTCTTCTCCTTTGCAACGTAATCATTTTCCTCTCACTGGGTGTGACATTGATTCATAAAGTATGCCTCGGCAGATGCCAGTGTTTGAGAGTGTCAGTGAGTGCATGACTATATGTGGGTGTGTGAGTGTGTGGGGGTTGGGGTGTGGGTGTTTCAATCTCTGCACTCGCTAAGCCAATAGTGTTTAGCTTTAATAGCTCTGCAGGAGGTCATGTTATAGGGTCACCAGGTTAAGGATCCGGGTTCAGACTTCCATCACCTTGACCTTCTCGGCTGATGAAGTGCCATCTTGCCGGCGTTGATGTGTCTTAAGGAGGTCACAAGGCCGCACAGATGTACAAGTCTAATCACGGACTATGGCTCAGGGCTGTGAGACTGCATAATCCACTTTTAGCCAGCTATAGCCTGAGGCTAAAGTATAGACACAATAAGGTGTGCAAAAATACAGTTTTCATGCAGTACGTATTTGAACGTATAGATACTGTGTCAAAATCTAACTCGGTCAATTGATGTTTTCAAGCGGATTCGAGAGTTTATCATCATCTATGCCATTTTGCCAACTGAAAGAGCCATTCGATCTCTGCAGGTGTGCTGGTCATATGTGTGACTAGCGCTACATAGTTTTCTAATGAATTAATCGGAAGTAAAATATCAACAAGTAAAATATAACCAATATTTACCATTAGCTAGAACTAAACTTATGGTACTGAATCTGATACCAGTCTAACCTGGTATTAGCAAAAAAAAAAAAAAAAAAGCCTAACTTAAAGTAAGTTCAAGTTAATGTAAATATGTGTCTTGCTTACTCCAGCATACTGAAACGTTTAACTGAGGTAGCGCCATGGCACTCATCCTCAAGTTCAACACTACAGTCCATATTCATTTGCATGGATAGCTACAGCATTAACTGCTTTGTCTCAGCATGAGGTCACGACATACAGTAAATGATGACATTATTATTAAACAAACAATAAATAACAAAATAATACTCGAGTATAGCAATGAAGTATTGAAGCATTTTCCACCCCTCATTTAAGACACAACATTTAGCAAGCTGCTAAGCGAGTTTCTAGTAGGAGAACAAGGGCATCCTGGGTCATGCTCTGCGCTGCTGTATTAACAGCGGTACTGAAGCTGTCATTGCCTCGTCCTCATCAAGAGGACAGACATTTCCGGAAAACCTTCAGCGTGGGCGCTAATACCGTCGATCTCTGAACCCTAACATCTCATCACACTAATGTACTCCGTTTAAACAACAGACTCGGAAAATGCCGGTCACTCGCGTATAAGGGAGGAAGAAGATACAAAATGCTGTCAAATCTTGCTTCTTGCTACAGAGCACAATAAAACCCAACAACAAGCAGATTTACATAAATCTATTCCTGTGCACTTTTTCAGCTCGCTTTACACAAGGGACAAAGAGACCAGGGCCGCATTTACTGCACAGTATAAGCGCTTTTGCAGTCCAAGAGTCAGCTTCGGGATTTTCAACGGAATCGTGTTTCCTATTTTTTTTTTCCTTGAGGCTGGATTTGAAGTTATTCACTTTACAGAATTCACCATTTAAAAAAAATAAATAAATAATAAAAAAAATTAAAACACCATGTATTCTTTTTCGTATGATTCTATGTCAGTTCAGATACACCGATCCTTAACCAGCCTTGGCATGATAAAAGCTGCAGATGTTAGCATCTCGGAGCAGTTACGCAGGCAATTTGTCTGCAACACAACTGGGAAGCAAAGAATGAAATAAAGCAAAATAGCCTGTCTGTGCTGACGACAACACATCCCGGCTGTTTAACAAGTTTCCTTCCTTGCTGAATGGACATTCTCACAAGGCTAATTGGCATTAGGCTACATCATAGCTTGATAAAACACAATTACTGATACGCCGCTTTCATAAATCTATATTTGCCGTGTTTTAATTACGTTTTGCAAACTAAGCATACCTTCAGAGCCTAATTACGGTGCACATCTACTAAAGCCTAATGATGTAGATGTTTTTTTTGTTGTTGTGCTGCACAGGCCATCGGGGGATGAAACTGCATCTGTGAGTTTGAGACACACGCAGCAATCAAAACGCAACTTTATGAGAAGCAGCAGAAAAACTGCAGCCAAGATGCATTGTGTGACAGGGGTGGTACATCACGAAGCAAGTTCAACATATCTATATTTGTTAAGGAGAGCTGGTTCAGCTATTACAATACCGACAAGTCAGGCTTTAGCAGCGTGCCTTCCTGTCTCAGTGGTCGAAAAATTTGTCTGCAAAAGAAACTGCTCTGCAATGTTACAAATGCACCAAAGACTCTCCGCTGAACAGGCGGCCCAGTGCTTGCTGTGAGTTTTTTGGTCCAATTTAATGTGTGATAAATGTACCTCGACTCTTGACTGTTTGGAGAAAAGAAAAAAAAAACACACACACAAAAAACAACTTGCCGAGCTGTTAGACTGAAAACGGACCGCAGAGTAGTGAAAAAACACAAACAGGAATACTACAAGGTCTAATAAATGAATTTCGACAGGTCTAAACAGCTAAACTGTACACGGCTCTGAAATGTCTTCAACCAGTCTGCTTATAATTGCTTCATTTCAACAAAAAACTCTCATCGGAGAGTTTTGAGGATTTGTTTAAAGCCTGTTTTATCCTGTTTATAGCTTAAGCACAAAAATAAGTTCAATGAATTCCTTGTAAAGTGTCATGGAACAGTCATTGTTTAGTTTATCATTTAGTTATGGAACTTATTCTTCTTTAAATGTGTCTCGATAAACAACAAATAATTCAGAGACTTTCCTATGTCAAGCAACATCGGTAATTCGCTAACATGATGTGCTTAATAGGGAAACAATCAACAACTTAAAGCGTGAAGCATGAAGCAGAGTTTCTCTTACCCTCTGGATTTTTTGATTTTCCCCCCTCTAACAGTAGGTCCCAAAGTGTTTTATTCTTCTTACACCAATGATTCCAATATATATCCATTTGTGGATGACTTGTACTTTTTATCACTTTCTCTAAACATTAATAAAAACAGAAAACATCCATAATGTTACAGAGAAACCTGAAGACTTTGCTGCGGTGAAAAACATACTGGCTGTTACTGGAGACTCCTACCTTAAATGTTAAATAACATCTCTTCACAGAAAACTTCACTGTTACACATCATAGTCATTATGCTTAATATATGCATCTATTTAATATACATCATAGATGGATGGATGGACGGATGGACAGACAGACAGGGAGACAGACAGACAGACAAATAGATAGATAGATAGATAGATAGATAGATAGATAGATAGATAGATAGATAGATAGATAGATAGATAGATAGATAGAGTATAATAAGGGTGAATAAAAGATATCGGCAGAGAGGAACTTGCTGAACTGGATTGAGTTCCTCTGGGTAAAGAAAAAAGTGTAGAGAGGGAGATATTAGAGAAAGGAGAGAGAGAGAGAACTCTGTCAGAGTGATTGTTCTGCCATGCGGAAAGGTGACACACAGACGTGTGAGCAGGCCCTCTGGAGAGAGAGAGAGAGAGAGAGAGAGAGAAAGAGAGAGAAAGAGAGAGAAAGAGAGAGAAAGAGAGAGAAAGAGAGACATAGTTGGAGGCAAAGGAAGGGGGAAGCACACACAGATTGTTGACTTTTGAGGATGGGGATGCCAGCTCAGGAGTTTGTGCATGCAACTTAAGGGAAATGACTCAACTGTAAGTTAAAAATAAATCTAAAGGGCACTGATATAAGCGAAAAAGACTTGCTGAATGCTTACTTAAGACAAACAATGAGCCTCGTTGATCGATCTTTCAGTAAAGCTGTGCGTAATAGGACAAAACAGATCAAAAACTGTTGCGTGGTTGACAAAAATTCGGGTAAATCTGTCTGTCTTACTGCCCATGTGTGTATGTATGTTGATAGATCCGAATCAGAGATGATTCATACACGTAGCGACACCCACAAAACTCCGTAAGACACGACGCTCTTATACGAAACACACGCGTACCCTTCCTCTTCTTATAGGGTGCCATTACATTTGTCCTAATCAAATGGCCCGTCTTATTTGTCTTCATTTATGTATATTTTCTTGATTGCGTTCATAAAAGTTTCCTGAGTGCAATTGAAATAAATACCATTTTCAAGTGGAAAATAATTAGCAAAATGATCAAATATTTAAAACTCGAAATTAGTAAACGTCGGCTAGGAATAGGCTTCATAAATTGCCTTTTCAGAAAGACTACCTACATTTGACGCTATTCCAGATATTTTCACTTGCTAAGATTTAACTTTTTGCAGTGTACAAAAAGTATACAAGTCTCCTTATGTGTGCTTATATTAACAGAAATACAAATAAAACTCACAAAGTGGAAATAAGAATCATCTGTAGAGTGCCACAAAACACACGACAGACTACATATGTGATGGAAACTTAGCAAAGAAAAGAAGCAGCTCAAACAGGGATGAGCGCGATCAGGAGGACACGTGGCTGATGGGTCCTGACGTGACAATACCCTGTGTATGTATGATTTACACAAACTCAGGAGAAGTCATAGGATAATAACTTTTTTCCCTGAGGTAAAGGGATTTTCCACATACAGCACCCTATATTTCTTCTGTAAATCCTCCTACGAAAATTTTCTGAATCATTCTGCTTGCATACAGATTAGAAAAAATTCTCGGTGCACAACGCGGAGGATACCAAGCCAGTGCATCTCACAATTACACACACTTTCACATTCTATGGACAACTTTGACATGCCAATCAGCATACAGAGCAAGCCTTTGGACTTGGGGAGGAAACTGGAATACCCAGAGGAAACCCCCAAAGCATGAGGAGAACGTACAACTACCGTATACACAGTGCGGAGGCAGGATTCCAACCCTCAACCCAGGAGGTGCAAGGAAAACGTGCAAACCTCTAAGCCTTCCATAAATGTAAAATTAATACCTCCTTCTGAAAATATATTTTCATTAAACATGCAAAAACAGATTAAAAAAAAGTGTTTATAATTAGGTTTAGATTCACTTGAGCGTCCTCTATGGTATATATATCATGTGCTAAGTAATGTGTGTAAAGAGCTTTGAACATTTGAGCTGCTATGAATTGGCCAAAAGTAGGAAAAAACGTGGGAATAAACCATAAATGAGCCACAGGTTTGATTCACGTTATGCGTCAAGGCAAAGCAAGGCCAGTCGGGTTGCTTTAACGCAAGGTTTGGATCGTGTTTACAGCTTACATTTACATACACACATACACACACACACACACAGAGAGAGAGCGAGAGAGAGAGAGAGAGAGAGAGAGAGAGAGAGACACTGACACACAACCAGAGGAGGTAGAGCACAGCACGGCTGAGAGCACAGAATGCCAATGCCATAATTCTGTATAATTCTCTCTGTATGACCGACAGGCCAGCCGAGTCCGACGTGATTATTCAGAAAAATATAAATAATTAAAAATCTCACTGTAAGAATAAAAGAGAGAAGGTGGTGGGGGGGGGGGGAAAC
>JAFFST010028034.1:4110-20830 GCA_022414735.1 Noturus placidus
GTAATCAGGGAAAACGGAGATAATCAAATTCCTCACTTTAATCCGCTGGAGCTCTCTTACGCGCCGCAAAATATCCACACATTCTCTGTGATAATGAAATCTACACACAATAGCTCGTGGTCGTTCACCAGGCTTGGGCTTCGGCTGAAGGGTCCGGTATGAACGGTCCAAAACCGGCTCCTTCTCCAGACCAAACGCCTCTTTTAACAAGGCCGCTACAGCAGCAGTGGAACATGTATTAGAACCTTCTGGAACTCCCATTATTCGAACGTTATTGCGCCGCGACCTCGTCTCCAAATCCTCACATTTATTCTGTAATTGATTCACGGTCTCAGTGAGAGACTCGATGGTAGACTTCATGTGTGCTATGTCATGAGAGGGGGACACGCTCACGGCGCGCGCACTCGGCCCCAGTCGTGTTTGAATGCGTCCTCGGGTTTTCGTATTCTTTCCAGACATTTTAACGTGCCAAAAATTCAAATTATAAGCAAAGATAAGGACTAAAATAAGTTAAAGTATATTATATGACCAAAAAGCGCAAATTAATTAAATCTTTAAGCGATATCAGCAGGAGCCTCCAACTTCACGTCCCACTCCGTTCGAACCCGATTTCGAACCCCTCTACCAAACGATCTTTTAATGTGCCTTATATACATATGATTGTCATCTGTCCATATCTGGTGAGCACCATAATCAGTAATTACTCTCAATTATACTGATATGATTAACAATAAGTCAAATAGTCAGTTTACCTGCAATTACACTTCTAAAACTAGTTCCTGCATACGCATGGTCAGGAGCGTGTGGAAGTATATGCACATCCTCACACATAAGCAAAAATTTTTATAAATCTCATTCAATACATAGAAGCATGCATACTCACGGTTTACGCACAAAAGTATGTGTATGCACGGTTGATTAAATGAAGCCCTTGGTTCCCTTCAAAATCACTTCATAACAGAGCCACCATTGTTGCTTCATCCTGATGAAGGCAAAAGCCTGCTCCGACTGTTACTTGAGTATTTTGTGTGTGTGTGTGTGTGTGTGTGTGTGTGTGTTGTGTGTGTGTGTGTGTGTGTAATAGCACCTGAGAGCTCCACAGATCACAGCATACATGAGCAGGATGAGAAAGGTGACCATAATAATGACTGCCCAGCAGGCCAGCTAAGCCCTCGGAGAAGAGCTCCTCCAGAACTCCATTATACAGCCCTACAATGGGAAAGTGAGCCATGCACTGAGGGACACAAAGCTTCAGTGAGTGTGAGCACAGCAGAGGTATCGTCTAGCCAATACAGTCCAGAAACAAATAAACAGTTAGTAACAGAGGGGGAGACCTCAAGCATCAGGAGAAGAAAAGCTGATGTAACTACTGAGCATACACATAAAATCCAGTTCAAAGGCAAAACCAGGGGCAGCAAGTTGAGTGATTGGCTGGAAGAGAGAAACATTGGTCCCCAGGAAGGAGGCATGCAGTCCTGCAGCAGTTCTGAGGATGAGGGTGGTCCTCTAATTGAATCCCAGGCCAAAGAAGAGCTACTAATGCACCACAAAGCCAAGGGCATGCCCTCAAAGAAGTACAATGGCCTGAAGGAAAAGGCCAAGGCTGGCCGGTCTTCAACATTCTGGGAAATCCCTGACAAGCGAGCTAAAATTACCTCTGGAATGGACGACAGGACTCCAGGCTGCCGTACCAAAGGCCAGAAGGATGTATGGTCCAGTATTCAGGCTCAGTGGCCTAAGAAAACCCTCAAAGAGCTGTTTTCTGATTCAGACACTGAAGCTGCAAATTCTCCTCCTCCAGTGGTACCTGGCCTGAGCGATCCTGAGCCAGAGCACGAGCAGAAAAGTGAAAAACCTGAGGAGCCACAGGAGAGCCAAGAGAACAACCAGGAGTATCCCAGCAGTGGAAGCAATTCCATCCTCAACACACCACCCACCACGCCAGAGTCTGCTGAGGTCTTGCATGAAATGCACTCAACCTCACCACCCCCTCAGAGTTCTGTCCTGGCATCCTGCTCTCCAGCCACATCCTCACCAGCTGGGCCTTTGATTGAAGAGTGTGTTGGTGGGCGCAGTGAGTCTGACACTAGTACGGTAGAGATGGATATTGTGAGCTGTGAGTTTCACATGCTTCCTCGGGAAGAGCAGTCAGGATCCCCCTCCAAAGCTTTTGATGCAAACCTGTCCAGCAACAGCAGCTGTAGTCTGAGTTTGAGCAGCAGCAGTCAACAGGAGAGTGAGCAGAAAGCCAAAGGTAGGCAATAAATGAAATTTTTCTTTTTTGTAGCATTGCTGCCTCACAGCTTCAGGGTCCTGGGTGTATTTCTGAGCTCAGGTTTCTGTCTGTGCAGAGTTTAAATTCTACAATGTTTACATGGGTTTCCTTCAGGTTCTCTTGTTCCCTCGCACTGTAGATTGTGTGTGTGTGTGTGTGTGTGTGTCTCCCAAGGTGAAGTATCCTACCTTGTGCCTAGTGTTAACGATAACTGGAATTGCCATGTCTCTGACCAGCATAATGTGGTTAATGAATGAAAGAATGAATGAATGAATGAATGAATGAATGAATGAATGAAAAAAGTAACAAACATATTTTGCTGATCAGTATGTTTAGTTTCAAGTACTCAGTAAGCTACTTCAATAAACCTTCCAACAATTCTTAAAAAGATTGAGCATGTAACCTTATTGTTGCTTCTCTCCTGCTTGCTGGGTCATTACCTAGTCTCATCATCTAATCAGAAGCGGCATAAAGACTCCCAGGGAGGCGGAGCATCAAAGAAACACAAACAAAGTCACAAGGCCTTGAACTTGCATCCCAAAACGAACCACAAAACAGGTAACATCAATAACACAATTAACTGTTTGAATTTGTTGCATATTTTGGTGTAAATATTGATTAACAGAACTTTTTTGTAGTTTATATAATCCTCTGCATGCACAACAAAAAGGGAACAACAATAATAATAATAACAATTCAGTGTGAAAGATTACACATTGGGATAATGAACAATTCAGGCATTTAAGCTATGTAAAAACTAATTTTACATCAGGCCCAATCAGGTGTAAGAAGCACTTCTTACTCTCTAGCCAACAGCAGTGACAGTGAGGACCAATGTCTCAGTGTGAGTGCAGCCAAATCATTTATCTCCAAGAGCAGCACACAGGCCATAACTCCACCTAAGGCCTCTGCTCGGACACCATCAACCCATAAATACCACAAACATGGGGACGCTGAGCATCTGCATCCCAAAGAACAGCATAGCAGCAGTCGGGGTTCCCGCACTTACAAGTGGAGTTTTCAAATGTGTGAGTATTTTACGCAGTTCAACGTAATCACTTTAAAGACTTTAATGAAATCCCCCCCATTAGCTTAGTGAATTCTGTCATCAGATTGTTCAGGTTAAATACATTCATATATTTGGCCTTATTTCTCTTTCAAACCTGCTTTTGTAGCTGATTTAGAAAAGATGAGTAGTCTAGAGAAGATAGCATTCCTTCAGGAGAAACTGCAAGACATCAGGAATCACTATCTCTTGCTCAAATCTGAAGTGGCCTCCATTGACAGAAGACGGAAACGTATGAAGAAAAAGGAGAGGGAAAGTAAGTTTTCAGTTTTTTAAGTTTATTAATTAAGGGATTGTTAGCTTAAAGAGTAAAATGTTAGATTTAATTAAAGGGTATTTACTAATATAATTTGTCTAACTAGTGACTGCATTTCAGAGGATCAAAAGTTAATGGACATTTAAAAAAATTTAATTGGTATATTTATTATAAGTGCCTGAAGTGTGTGATCTAATGACATAGACAGCCCATGGCTAATTTTTAGTTGTACTGTGAGGGCTGTAATGCAGGTGTTTCACATCCAGTTTGCCTCCTGATAAGGTGTGCAATTCACCTACTCATCTAGCTGATGCCATGGCTAAGAGGAAAGCTGTTTTCATAGACAGCCACCTCAATTCTGACCTCTCTATAGGTTCAAATGGAGGCTGACACGAGACGCAAGTCCCTAGAGAATACTTGGTTTTGTCAAGGAGGTCTCAGACGTTGAGCACCTTTAAGGAAGCGGGTCACGAGGGTGTGGGACCCAATCGTCATGCCATCTACTCTATTATGCATGGCTGAGATGGCAACTATGTATACCTTGGTGGTCGAGGCTGCAAGGCCTCCATCAAGACGGGTCTGGAGAAAGCTGATGATTACCGGTATTGGACAGCGTGTTGGTTCCTGATTTTGTGCCTGGCACCACTCAGAAAAGAGTTTCCATCTGTTAGCATACAACGAATTAGTGGGAGGTGCGCGGGAGTTGTGGATGGTCTGAACAACTGCTGGATCACACAGCCTTAGTAATGGTTCTAGCCCTTCAGAGGCCAGACCCAAAGTTGCAGTCGGGATGGGTTTGGGTGCCAGATTCGACCCTCCAGCTGTGAGAGGAGATACCTCCTCACAGGGATGCATCAAGGCTTCTTGTACAATAATCTATGTAATATTGGAAACCACACCCTCCCTGGCCATTTGGGGGCTACTAGTAGCACCTTGTGATTGCCCCTGAGGATCCTGTCTAGGGAGGGCAGTATCAGCGGTAGTGGAGGGAAAGCATACAGCAGTCGATTTGGCCACACATGGGCCAGCGCCTCTTGGCCCAAGGGTTTGTTGGTTCCCCCAGTTAAAACCAAGGGGGACAGTGTGTTGTTGGCAGTGAGGTGAGAAGGTTCACCTCTGCCCTGCCATGTCTGTGCCAGATTGCTTGCACTTCTTCAGGGTGCAGCTTCCATTTGCCAGGGTGGACGATGTGCCAGCCGTAATGACAGAAGGCCAAAAGGGACCCCCGATGAGGCTGCTGTGAGAATACCTAGCATTCTCAGAAATGCTTTGAGGACCAGAGCCCTGCCTCTTCTGAAGTGACTGATGAGCTTGAGGATGTTGTTGAGAGGGGGTAGTCATCATCAACCGTGAGTCCAACTGGGCATCAGAGAGCTCCTTCCATAATTCACTGTAAGCCCCATCATGGTAACATGGGAGTCCAGCAATGCTGATTCTCTGATGGCATCTACCCTTGACTGGGAACAGATCAACCAGTCATCCCGGTATGGGAAAATTTTAATCCCCCTGGCCTTAATGGAGACAGTGCTACTGCTACACACCTGGTGAAGACCCTTGGCGACCAGTGAAATCATCAACGGGAGCACACAAATCTGGTAAGCCCTTCCCTCGAGGACAAAACGGAGGAATTGCTTGTGCTGGGCTATCATTGGAGCATGAAAATATGCGTCTTCCAGGTTGATGGTTGTAAACCAACCTTTCTGCCTGATGCCATGCAGCATGTCCACTGTACGTATCATGTGGAACTTGAAACCCTTGAGGTTTGTGTTCAGAGGTCTTAAATCCAGAATGGGGTGAAATCCGCCATCTTTCTTTGTGATAATAAAATAAGTGGAATAGAATCCACTGTTCTGTAAAGCGTTGTCTAATTGCTCGATGGCACCCTTCTTCAGCAGAGCCCAGACCTCCTGGCGTAGGGCCAGAGCCTTGTTTGGGTCTTAGACTAAGATCATTTTGACTCCCTCTAACCTCAGCGGTCAACTGTCTGAAATGAATGTTGTAGCCCTGTGACAAGGTTAATACAACCCAGGGGGGTTTGACATAAGCGCTTCCCAGCATCTGAGCTACTGGTTGGTGAAGCACCCCACCGCGGGAGTGGTACAGTCATTGTCTGCCACTTCGCGCCTTATAATTTCTGGAGGGGTGATGGTGCGAAGTCTGCCTCACTGTGCCAAGCGAGGGGGCTGTGTGGGGGTTGGCTGACGAAACCATTCTGGGCGTTGTGCTCTCGGCTGGGTAATTGGTTATGGTATGTACTGAGCCATATTTGTTGCCCTAGAGGTTCTCTGTCTAGCAGGGTGTTCACGATGCAGACTTGCAAACTATTGTCTGGCATGTGTAACTTGTAGGCTGCACTCCAGGGCTTGCTGTGCAGCTGGGTCAAACAGTTCTCCAGGAATAACAGGGAGCGAGCGGAGTGCTCTCCTGCAGGGTTCCAAAAGTGGAGACTAGGCCAGCCATATTTGGTGTCATGTGAGGGTTAACGAGGACATTAGCCTCCACAACACCCTGGTCATATAGACGGATACCTGCAAAGAGGCGTCATGCAGGCTCTGGGCAGAAAGGTCAATCTCCGAAGCCTACCATGTCTGGGACAGGGCCAGCATGGACAGGGCCAGCATAAGGTGTGACATAGAATTCCCAATACATCCCATACGTGCTGCTGTGTCATAGCTTCTCACAATGACGTCATCTGTCAACTGGCACTATGGCCACTTTGGCTGAGGTGCTTCATCAGGTGATAGCACAAGGATGGCAACAGCCGGCTCTATATTTTGCATGCGGTCAAGGCCATGGTTGGATGCATCCTGCATATCAGTTAGTGCTCTTCAGTGTGTCAGTAGATGAGAGAAACCTCTGGGGTCTGCCAACACATCTGCAGCTCCTCAACATATGGAGCTGAGGGTGGGACACAGAGCTGTGGACTGAGAGGTCTTCCCGAAAAAGGCGCTCTGAGGAGTCACCTGGACAGGTACTGCATCTAACCCTAGATGTGCCAAGGCCATTTTTACCACAGGCCTGACTGATATCTGACTTGTCTCTGAGCCCTTCAGTGTACTGTGGCTTTTTCCTTGCAAATTGGGATGAGATGAATGGGAGCTCTCACCTGACCCTCCTCGTCATAAACTACCCTGGTAACTACTCTCTCTGAAGCCCTAGTGGAGAGTGCATCCTCGTCCTGGGTCTCAAAGGCTGGTGACAGTATTGGAGGCAGCACCCTGGGAGGAGACTGCCATTTAAGCTGCAGCTGGACCACTAGCAGGCTGTTTAAGGAGATTAAGGAGCAGAGACTTAATCTCTGCAAATTTCTTTTTTTTTTTAATGTACCATGTGAATTTTTGAAAGCTAAACATAATCACTCATCCAAATGGATGGAAACATCAGTAGATGCTATCTAACTGTTGTTGGGACCAGAGAAGGGGGGAAAACTGTGATTCTTGTAGGTTTTTAGCAAGTGGGAGAGTAGGCCACTGCTTTTGAGCTACATGACAAAACACTGTGAATAAGGAAGTATCTTTGCATTCTTAGCCAAGATTTGGCTAGCGCACAAGCTCCATTAGTTTAGAGACTCATAAGCTAGTTTAGAGACCTGACACAGCTGGATAAAAGTTGACAGAAACTCCTAAAAGCAGTGTGAACTCACCAAATAAAAGATGTTTGTTGTTATAAAACAATGGCGCAAGTAGATAATTTAAAAGTTTTAATGTATCAAAAGCTTTTGCAAACTAGCTAGTCAAGCTAGAACACATTGGACAAACGTGGGACAGCAAAAGGAATATGCATTGGGCTGCGCCTCACAGTGGTCTTTGCTTGATGAACAGTGAATGTAATGTTATAGGTTATATAGCTTGTACAACCCTTTACATCACCAGGTGTCATATGCATGTCCTACGAGATCACACAGCCACAACTGAGCAGTAAAGTGTCTAGTTTCTTAAGGTTTCCTAAAACAGGGGAATCCTCTATAAAAATGGTGCAATTCCTACATTTCACCCGGTAGATCAATAATCTCAAATTAAAATTCTGCACAAAACTGACCTTTGTATCTCTGAAATATTTGTTAAAATGTTATTTTCTATCTGCAATAACATTGCTTTGAAAGTGCAGCAAATTTTAAACTTGAGTACTTTGACTTAAGCAGGTGCAGCAGCTGTGTTGTACTCCTCTTCTTCCTCACCATCGTCCAGCTCACTGACAGCAGCTGTTATGTTGACACTTGCCGAGCCCACAGTCTCAGGCTCCTCACAGAACTCTGGGGTCTCGCTGGAGTGCAGGTGATGGGGAAAAATCATCTTGCACCAAATGGCATTTAACCAGCACCCAGCTAAGCCTGTGGCATTCCCCCATGCTATGGGATAGAACTAACGCTGATTAATAGAGTCACCTGACCTGAGGCACAAAAAACTGAGCGGATTCAAATTGGAGCCAGACAACAGGAAGCACTATTTTCTATTAACAACTGTTTCCTCTGCAAGCTAAATACACTCAAGTGTACTTTTTTTTCCTGATAAATTGGGTGGAATAGAGTGTCAGAATGCATGCAACAGTCTTTTACATGTTTTAAGTTCTGAGCAATAAACATGCCCATGTAGAATATATCCTTTCTGTGAAATGTCAACAATACTGCATTTATAGACTGGAATAAAAGTGAATTAGTTCTTTGTGTATGTCTATCTCCTATTAAGACAAGAATGACTTACAGTCCTGCATTCATAAATTAAATCAATTGTGGTGCTCAGTAAAAATGTCTCTCACTCTTATGCAACGCGCTTTACCTTTATGTTTCCTGGAAAATGTTACTACTCAATTAGTTGGTTTGGTCTGCTATTCCCTGGCCAGGAAAAAGCTTACCATGATGTAGATCTTTATTCATTACGAAAAATATGTATGTGCAAAATACTGAAGTTGCCTCCAGTGTTTCCCCATTGTTCTATAACTTGCAGATCTATACTGGATGGCTACAAGTATGGAATCATATGCCTTTGTAATACATTTGTATATTGAGAGGTGTGTTTTGAGGTGACCTATTTAATATCTTGCACTGGTAATAATATTCTACTTTTTTGTACAGTTTATACTTTTAACTGTATTGTCTGTGTATGATTGTGGTAAAACCATTTTTCTTTTCTTTTTTTTAAATTATATGGCTTTTTGTGGCACACTTTTTAAGTTTCAGATTTAGTTTTCATATTGTTGCACATGCTTTTTCTTTCCTGTTTTGTCTTTATCTTCTTTTAGTTTTTGTGCTTAGCTTTTTAATGTGCTTTTAAAGTATTTTCCAATCTGTACATGGACTGTAAAGTTTTGAGACCATGTATAACAGTGCGAATGTGACAAATTAAGTTGTATTTATCAAGTACATCAGAGGATGGAAATTGTGTAATTTATTGTACAAATGTAAGCAACAAAACACCAGTTTTAAATAAATGCCAATAGTTTGTGAGTTCTAATTTTAATTTTGTTATATTAAAACTCGCATATGCATATTTGCATATTTTACACACTGCCCTGCAGATGTAAACTCAAGGCATCCATTTACATTGAACGCATCTGAGAAGTCTGTTTTGAGGTCCTCCATAATACTCTGGACATTTTTTAATGTCTTCTCCAGTTGTTAGATGTAATGCATGGGAAATTATACATTTTAACTAAGAAGCATTGAAGGCTACAGCGATGCCGGATTGAAAATAATGCACATTATGTTCTCACTCTTGCATTGTGTGGCTTGAATTCTAATCCACCTTAACGTGTTCATGAAAAGTTCTCTATCCAGCCTAAGACATTAAAATATGTATAGATACAGTATGTGGACAAATAGTATTAAACTCAAATATTTCTAAAATAAATAAATATTAAAGAAGAGCTAAACCTGGGTCTTTAAATCTGATGTTATAACACCAGATTTATCATGGTTGGAGTAGCATACTACAAACACTGTCATGTGCAGTATGCAAATTAAAATTGGTCTAAATAGTCCTTAACTTCCCCAATAATATAATCCCTGGGTAATTTATCAAGAAGATTTTCAGCTATGGGTCCATATTTTAAACTCTTCGCTTTTTTAGCTAGAGATATGGATGATACTGTTTTTGGTTTTTTTTTTAATCCCAATTGTGCACTTTATTATTTAGTTTTTGTAACTGTCCACAGTATTTTAATAAATTTAGTTTATCTATTAAATGTAATTGGATCTATTTTCTAAAGAAATAAAAATGGGTGGCAGCAATAGTCTGGCTATAATTAGGATATGGTGCAGATATGTGCAATTATTTGTGCAATATATATTAATGTTGTGCAACATTAAGCTGAGATAGTTGTGTTGAAATTGCTCACATATATGATCAATATTTATAAATATAGGGTAATACAGGATAAAGTGGTTACTGAAGATGATTGAGTAGAGATGTATTAAAGGAATGTAGGTGGTGTCGGTGTTATGTAAGCAAGTCCAAGCAATAGTCCTTGATGCTGTTCTAGTTGATGGCCCGAATGGCCTGTAGGAAGAAGCTCCTCCTTATTCTCTCTGTGTTGGCCTTCAGGGAGCATTAGCACTTCCCTGAACACAACAGAGAGAAGAGTCCATTGTTTGGATGACTCTTTGAATCCAAAGAGTCCATTGTTTGGATTGACATTCCCATAAGCTCTTTGCGACCTTGGACCATTTCTATTTGGGGTTCAATTTCCCAACCTTTTAAGCAAAGAGCACAGTAATCATATGCAAAATCTCGTAACCTCTGCCCTGGTTGCTATACTGAGCTTGTCCTCAACCTCTGCCAGGTAGTCCTCTGTAGTCTAACAAAGCTGTCATGAAGGCATCCTTACACATCCTACAATGATGTACATGGCATACAGCTACATTATTAAGGCGCTGCTGAGACATGGTATATCTTAGCCAAGTTTTCAGTCTTTTGAGTGCACTACAGCTTTGTTCTGCTCCAGCTGATGCCACAGGGACGACTAACAACACTCTAACAAGCTTCTCAACCTCATAGAATAGGCCTCTTACCTCACTTGGAATTCCTCTTAGGGTATCTTTAGCTTTGCTTCTTGACATGTAGGTATTCTTTGAAAGAAACATTGGCAGCTGAACCTTCAAACTATCTCTGTTTATCTCTGGATACTGTCCACTGACATCATCAATTTGCCCAGTAAGGAGAACTTTTTTCAAGATCTGCAAGTCTGGTTGGTTAAACCATTCTTTGAATTGAACATCCAAGCTGTCCAGCACCTTGAAAAATTCTATCCTATAGTATTCTTCTGGTGTTTTTGGCTTATGCTGACTAGCCCTATCAGTGAATCTTTTGTGGGGATTTCTTTGGTGAGGGATTTGAGTTGGCTCAATACCCAGGGAGTCTGCCATTGACACTGGCTTCTGAAACACTTCTTAAAACTTTTCCTCATTCCTCTTTTTTTGAAGAGTTGAGCTAACATAGTCAACAACAGTCTGCATGCCCTCAGTTGTTTGGGCTGCTTTTTGCAATTATTTGTTTAGGCACTCAAGCTCTCCCAACACCTCTGATGCTACCAGCAGTCCAAGAACAGTCTTGTCATTAACGAAGCGATCTAGGAGACCATTGGCCCTTGTGCCAGAGTTGGAACCAACTGAGGCCATTTCCTCCAAACTGGACAACACAGCCTTATACTGACTAAGAACTGTATCAACATCTTGTCCATGCACTTTCCACCTAGTCGGACAGAGCGGTTTCACAGTTTTGGTACGCCCCTCTGATATTGCCTGTCCAGCCAATAGCCTCTTGAATTTCCCTGATTGGTTGCTAAGAGTCCCAAGTTCATGGACCCACTGCAATGTACAAGGGGAGAGGCACTGCAAGCACATTGTGTTATAAGATTTACACAATGTGCACCACAATGCACATACAGAGCCAATGGCTGTTCCCTCTTCAACACTGCCTGTGCACCTGAGCACTTCCCTGCCATATTAGCAGCACCATCATATGTCTGACCTCGTAAGCCTGAAATTTGAATATTCAATCTCAGGAGCACATCAATGGCTAGTTTGGCTATCTGCTCACCAGTTGTCCCTGGCACCTCATACAATCCCACAAAGACTTCCTGTGGCACCAGGTCTTTCTCCACATACTGTATCTAAAACACATGGAAATTTGCTCTTTTCCAAGTATATCCTGAGTGCCATCCATTATAACTGAAAACTGAACCACTGGTAAGGACCTGATTGCTGCTGCAATGCCTCTGACAATTGTGTACCAATCAAGGTTAAGTATTCATTTTGGCACTGTGGACTGACATAATCGTGGCAACGGGTGAGCCAAGAGGAAAGAACAGGGTGGTACAAATTCCCTTCATTTACCTCATGTCCTAAAAATGCTACTCCCTGCCTAGCAAGATACCTAATAGCACCCATTATTTTATCCAGACAGTGTCTTGCCTCTTCCTGTGTTTTATATTTGTGTGTTAACTGGAGTTTGCTCCTGGGCATTTATTGTAACTGCATGGTGGTGTGCTTTGCTTGCTTGGTGGCAACTAAAGCTACCTGTGACATTCTTCCTATTATTGAAACCCTTTGTGCACAAGGCAGGGTCATTCTTTTTTTCCAAAGTGGTCTTTTTATGGAGTATACTTTGACACACTCAAAACAAAGAACCTTATTCAGTGTTGGGCTGCAGTGAAGCCATGAATACTGACTGTACCAGTTTGCCTGAAACCGCAAAATCTTGTTTGGAAGTTTCTGTACTTCAATGAATTTCGGATCAGGCTGGTATGGCTTACTCCCCATGTCCATGACACTGCTACACTGACTTGCTTCAGGATCATCCTCACTCACACTGACTGTCTCTAAACTGAGAAAACTAAACTTAACCTGGTCAGTATCAACATTTGTGAATCATTCTTTTGCATCCTGTGTTATAATAACTTGCAACTAAGTTAACATTAAAATAGGTAGACCATGGTACTTACAATACATGTAAATTGGTCATTTACAATTAATCCATAATAGCATATGAAAATTTCATTTGAAAAAACAGATATTCACAATTTTAATTTATTTTCATAAATCATTTTTTTAAATTGTGCATTCCAGGTAATTCAAATCAGTCTGCAATTGGGTTGTTTTGATTACATTTATTTTCACTTAATTAAAACAACCCAACTGCAGTATGATTGATATTACCTGGAATGTGCAATATAAAAACAACATAATTTTTAAATATTCATAAGAATGAAGATATCTGTTTTCGCAAATAAACTCTTTCATATAGGCCTATGTTTAATCACAGTATCATTTTAAGACTTCACCTGAAGCCCTGAAGGTCCAGCTGCTTCTCCCTCAACCTGCCCTAAAGCATCTTTAGGCCTTCTTGATTTCTGAGTTTCCTATGTGTAATAAAATTATGCATTGATGAAGATACATAAACATATAGTTAAACTTTGGATCCAATTTATTCTTGAGGGAAATGTTAATATTGAGTGAATAGGATTCTTCTACAAAAAATTACTTTGTCTAAATCAGCTAATGTCATACTTAATTATTCATCTCAACAGTTTTTCAGATCCTTGGATATTTAAGAACCACCAAGTCTTTTCATATTTTTCCCCATGTTCACCACACTTTACATAGGCTAGATTTATTTTTTTTTTACTGGACAATAAATTACTCTGTAACATTGCAAATTGCACATATTCCCTGGTTGTCTCTGATCATGCCCCAGTTTCTGTTTATTTAAATTTCCTTTCCAGCAATCATGTGTTGATAACTTAGGTATTTCCTAGGTTCTCAACCTTTTGTAACTAAACTTCGCGCTTGCAGGACAGTACTGCTGAAATTTGGAAAGTTGCTAAGGATTGTCCAAAAAGTCGCTAGATTTGTCCTAGACACTTTTTTTTTTGCAAAAAAAAAGTCGCTAAGGTGGCAACAATGGTCTGCACTGTCAGCTATTTAAAAAGCTGGCTATATAAAAGCTCCACATCTCCTCAGAAAAAAAAAGAAAGAGAGGGAATGCACGGTTTTTCATTTATGCACATTCTATTTGAAAAGGAATATAATACACCCAGTACCCAAATGATGCTCTGTCTGTTTTTTTTTCTTCTTCAAAACAATTTGCACCCCCCTTTCAAGCGCTCCGTGCCCCACTGGGGTTGAGAACCACTACTTTAATCTGTCAGATGAATCATTAATAGATTTTGTTAAGTCTCAAATTGGCTCAACTGAACCCCTGAGATTAATTCAAATACTTTGTGGGAGGCCTTCAAAGCCTTTATTTGAGGGCAAATAATATCTCACACTTCATATTTAAGGAAGTTGGATAGCTCTAAGCTGACTAACTTGGTACAGGAGTTGAATAATGTAGACACGATTTGATGCTCCCTCGCCTTCTCCCTCTTTATATACTAAGTGAGTACAATTACAATGAGTACAATTACTGCTGGAACATGATCTACTAATGACAGCTGTGAGTATTAGACAGCTTTTACAAACTATACAGCATTTCTTTGAACATGGTGATAAAGCCGGGAAACTTGTAGTGAATGTAGCGAGTTTAGCAAGCAGTGGGCGGAGCACAGACAGACACGAGGCATTTTAAGTGTCAAATGAAGTGTTTTTTTTACATTTACATTAATTAATTTAGCAGATACTTTTATCCAAAGTAACTTACAAATGAGAAAATACAAGCAAAGTTCATTCCACCACTGAGGAACAGTTAGTTCGATTGTTCTTGAAAGGGACCTTGAGCCACGCTGAGTAGGTACTACTCAGCGATCGTTGATTGGTCGCAGATTGTATGAGGGAATGTAAGTCTTCAGGAGAGAGTTGAGGTAGGAGGGTGCTGTTCCAGACAAGGTCTTGTATGTGAGAATCAAGGCCTTAAATTTGATGTGGGCAGCTACAGGAAGCCAGTGGAGGGAAATGAAGAGGGGTGTGTCATGGGTTTTTTTTTTGGGCTAGTTGAAGACGAGGCGTGCTGCTGCATTCTGAATCATTTCAAGGGGTTTGATGGAGCTGGCCAGGAGGCCCGAGAGTAGTGAGTTGCAGTAGTCCAGTTTTGAGATAACAAGCACCTGGACTAGTATATGTGTAGCCTGTTCAGTGAGGTAGGGTCTGATTTTCTTGATGTTGTACAGGATGGACCTACAGGACCATGCAGTTATTGAGATGTGGTCTGTAAAAGTCAAGCTGTCATCGAGAATCACCCCAAGGTTCCTGGTCATCCTAGTTGGCATGAGTGTGGTTGTGCCGAACTGTACAGTGAGGTTGTGGTTAATTGAGGGACAGGCTGGGATGACGAGGAGCTCAGATTTTGCCAGGTTGAGCTTAAGGTGGTGTTCCCTAATCCAGACCGAGATGTCCGACAGGCAAGCAGAGATCCGTGCAGAGACGGGATGGATTGTCAGGCTAGAAGGACAAATAGAGCTGGGTGTCATCAGCATAGCAATGATATGAGAAGCCATGAGACTAAATTACCTGCCCTAGAGATGTCGTGTAGATAGAAAAGAGCAGTGGACCCAGAACTGACCCCTGTGGAATGCCAGTTGTGATTTGCTGAGTTTCAGAAATATCTCTCCTCCATGATATCTTGAAGGATCTGTCTGAGAGATAGGATTCCACCCAGCGCAGAACCGTGCCAATGATGCCCAGGCTGGAGAGAGTAGACAGGAGGATCTGTTGGTTCACAGTGTCAAAAGGTCGAGTAGGATGAGGACAGATGATCTAGAGGTTGCTAGTCATAAGGCAGAGCAGAAAGCAGAGCAGTCTCCGTGGATTGATTGCTCTTGAAGTCAGACTGCTTGGTGCCTGGGATGTTGTTCTGTGTGAGAAAATTGGAGAGTTGAAAACGGCTCTTTCAAGAGTTTTGGAAAGAAAAGGGAGGATGGAAATAGGTCTGTAGTTGTCAACCACAGCAGGCTTAAGTGATTTTTTTTAAGCGGTGGGGTAACCCGGGCCTGCTTAAATGAGGTAGGGTATGTGCCAGTAGAGAGAGATTTTTTATTTATTTATTCCATTTTCTATCAAAAATCTGTGCAGGTTTTTCCTCTGCCTCCCACTACCACACGCAGACAAGATTCCCACAAGTGGGGAAGTCGCAGGGGTCAGCACAGCCGGAGTGCATTAGCTGCCAGTAGAGAGAGATGTGTTAAAGATGTGTGTGAGTACAGGTAATAATGTGGGAGAGATGGACTGAAGAAGAAGGACTGAAGAAGGAATAGGGTCAAGAGGACAGGTTGTGGGACGGCTAGAGAGGAGGAGTTTAGAGACCTCAGTCTCTGAGAGGGGAGAGAAGGAAGTCAGTTGGGAGTTACATGGAGGAGGAGCTTATCTATGCATGTCTGGGGTTGAGAACTGGTTCCTAATTGATGTAACCTTGTTGGGAAAAAAGTGGCAAAGTCATCTGCTTTGATAGAAGTAGGGGAGGGGGGGGGGCAGAGAAGAGAGGAAAAGGTTTTGAAGAGAGTGCATGTGTTGGGAGAACTGCCAATGTTCTCTTGGTAGTATGTAGCTTTAGCAATGGAGACGGTATTGGAAAAAGAGGTGAGAAGTGTTTGGTAATTGGTTAGGTCAGTTGGATTGTTCGATTTGTGCCATTTCCTTTCAAATGCTCTAAGTTTTGCCAGGTTGTTACGCAGAGCTTCTGAGAGCCAAGGGCTAGAGGGTTATGTTCGAGCAGGTCTGGAGGTTAGGGGCAGATGCTGTCAAGAGAAGGTGGAACATAGCATGTCAGTTACGGTGCTTTAAGTCAAGTGAGGAGAGGTGGCTATCAGAGGAAAGTAAGGTTGTGACAATGGAGGAGAAATGTGAAGGGGAAAGGGAGTGACGATTGCGATGAAAAGAGATAGAGGGTGGAGACAGTGAAGGGGGTGAGGGGAGAGAAATAGAAAACTGGATAAAGAAATGGTCAGAGGTGTGGAGAGGAGTAATGAGAAGAATGTGTGTGGTGTAATTATATGTGAGAATGAGGTCGAGCTGTTTGCCGGCTTTGTGGGTCGCCACGTCCACTTAGATCCACAGATGCAGGCTATTTGACGGTACCGCGAATAATGAAGGCTACAGCAGGGGGAAGAGCTTTTACTCATAGAGCTCCACAGTTATGGAACAGTCTTCCATTTAGTGTTCGGGACTCAGACACAGTCTCAGTGTTTAAGTCTAGAC
>JAFFST010028051.1:6095-17383 GCA_022414735.1 Noturus placidus
ATATATATATATATATATATATATATATATATATATATATATATATATACATACATACGTACATATACGGATATATATACGCACACACACACCAAATATGCTGAACTGATCCACTCCCACTCATGGTCAGGAGTTCCAGTCACGCTTTTTGGGACGGAGGCACGTTTCACGGATCTCCCCACAGATGGAAATGTTTTGAAGAGTCTTAAGCTCTCCAGCTCCCTAATTAATTCCCGTTATAGCTTCGTCACAGACGAAAAACAAAAGCAACAGGATCAAAGATCTTGTGAATAAATTAATTTTATAATCTGATGCTCAGATTAGGGGGAAGGGGGGAATCCATTTTATGTAAATGAGCACATCACAGGAATAAATATTGAGAGTAGTGCATCATAAGGAGGTTGAAAAGATGTGAAATGAGAGGGTTGCGTCTCAGGGGCATCACACACACACACACACACACACACCTGCTACTACCATTCTGAGTGCTAATTTAGCATGAAAGTTTGTGCTAAATCAATAACAACAACTGTTGTGTAATGCTAAAACTTGAGTCAACCAATTTACTACAGTATAATGCTAATTCTTTTTTTGCTAACCTAATCAATACTAGTTTATAATCTATTTACTATCACAGGCATGTTTACACATTGTATTTTCTGGGTTTGCTAGTTTATTTGTTATCTTATATAGAGCAGATGCTGATTACTGAACTACAATACCAGTTTATGTTAGATGGTTTGTTGACTTTGATCATTCCTGGGTTAGCCCTTTTACTCTAATGCTAATTCCTGGGACAAACTACTGTTATAAATCTACTTCATGCTCTAATGCTAATTTGTCATTTAGCCATTTTAATATAATGCTGTAGTAAACCTCAGCGTGGTCTCTATAATTAGTTTTGTCAGTGAGGTGTTAGGATAGAATGCTTTAAGTCTCTGTGTGCGCGTGTGTGTGTGTGTGTGTGTGTGTGTGTGTGTGTGTGTGTGTGCGCGTGTGTTCATGCATGGTTATGTGCCCCTAATCCGAACAGAGACTCATTGACTTAATGGCCTTTTGAACAGGACAGCACACGACGTATCTCTCTCTGTCTGTTAGAGAGAGTGAGAGAGAAAGACATGTTGAGAGACATATAAAAACAGACATATATATATACTGTATATATATATATATATATATATATATATATATATATATACACAGTATCTCACAAAAGTGAGCACACCCCTCACAATTTTATGAATATTTGATTATAATTTGTAAATATTTGAGTAGCCACTAAAAATATTGACAATTTGGGGGAAATTGGACATTTTCCCTTAGGGGTGTACTCACTTTTGTTGCCAACAGTTTAGACATTAATGGCTGTGTTGCGTTATTTTGAGGGGACAGTTAATTTACACTGTTACACAAGTTGTACACTCACTACTTTACATTGTAGCAAAGTGTCATCAAATATTTACAAAAATGTGAGGGGTGTACTTACTTTTGTGAGATACTGTATATGACTCGCTCTCTCCAGCTGTTTCTGTCTTTCTCTCTCCTCTCGCTGTCTCTCTCTAAATCTGTGTGTGTCTGTCTATCTCTCTCTCTCTCTCTTTCGTTCAATCTTTCTTTCTTTCTTTCTTTCTTTCTCTCTGTCTCTTTCACTCAGTGTGTGTGTGTGTGTGTGTGTGTGTGTGTGTGTGTGTGTGTGGTTCCTATATATGGAAGCAAAGATTTTTCCTGTCACAGCAACAGCATCCCCATCCTCATGGGCTGCCATATTTCTGACAGATCTGTGTTTCTGCTCACCCACCGACCTACACTCACACACCTGGGTCTAACAATCCTGAGGTGTCGACTTCACACCTATTAGATAGATAGATAGAGAGAGAGAGAGAGAAAGAGAGAGAGAGAGAGAGAGAGAAAGATCCATAGATAACATTCATAAGCAGACGTTTATGTGAAATTCTATAGTAAATATCCCTCGCCTGATATTTACCACATTTGGATTGAATTTCAGCTTGAATTGCATTGACATTTTACTGCATACGTGATTATACGTCTTTGGTAATGTTAGCATTAGCGCTGTGGGTATCGCTACCACCTCCAAGCTGGTTCGATCCTCAACTGTGTGGACAGAAAGTGCTTGGGTGGACTGCTAGTCTTGCAGGGTTTTATTAGCATAACCAGTGACTGTATGTATTTGCGTAACATTCGATACATTCGATGATGCATGACATAATGCTACATAACTTAAAAAATAACATTTTAAATTCTAGTTTGATGCCAGAATTATACCCTGTAAATATTCCCCTGCGGTAAATAACATGAACTACGTGCACTCCAAATGTGTTTACTGAGCTTTATGCCCTCTGGACCATTAACACACACCACAGTAACCAGCATTATGAACACGTTTTGTACTTGGCGCTTAATGATTATCCAAATCTTTTCCATAAACACGATCCTCCCCAGCACATCTGAGTAATAATGCAGCACGCCGCACAGCTGGAGCCACGATGAGCACCGCAGCCGTCCATAAATAGAAGTGCATTTGTGTTCAGGCAAAAATGTTTATGACACATTTATGAATAATAACATGAGAGTCTGGCTCAAAGGACAGGGAAGTGGGTCTGAAGTGATTTAAAATGATTGTTGTGACCTCCCCATGTTGAGGAAATACCAATCTGTCCCCCCCAATATACAGGAAAAAACACTATATACAGGGAGCTTCTATCACTAAGAAACCACGTGAATTTAAACAGTAACTGTAATTCTAAAACTATATTCTAAATATGCACATTTTCATTATCAAATTTTGGGAGTTTGTCTGCGGGGGGGAGTTAGCGCTTGGACCCCCCCAATGTCCATAACATGGTTACGCCCCTTGTCGTTACCAAGTCTTTTGATCTTTCACACTCACTCACTCACTCACTCAACTTTTCGACATTGATTCCGTTCACGACTACGTCTCTAGTACTTCCCGTTACCAGGCTACATAGGGTCGTCCATATATTACGTCATCAAGGAGGAGGGGGGGGAGGGGGGATGAAGAGTACGATGACGTTTGATGAGGGGGGGTGTTCAGGGACGTGATTATATCATCAATGTATTTGTCACGTTCATCATTTACTTATTTACTTACTGAAATATTTGCAAATTGCCAAAATAACAAACATACAAACAGATATACTGACGTTACAGGCACTTCCTGTGGCGTATTATACGCCACAGGATGTGCTTCGGACGTCAGTATATCTGTAAAGGGCCTGATGACGTTAGATGACATGGGGGGAGGGGGGGTTAAAATAGGCTGAAAATTTGATGACGTAATAATTATCAATTTTGTATAGCGCTTTTTTACAATACAATACAGTAATACAGTATATGGACGAGCCCATACCGGCCGCCCGCGCCTGCTCTGTAAACAATCGACCTCCTGACACACACAATGTCATACTGTTCATGTTCACTCTGTTACTAAAAGACCTTCTTGAGTTGTGTGTGTAAAGACATATCCTTAGGAGTGATGTGAGGCAAGTCAATGCTGAAAAGCCTTTTAGGACTCTAGCGGGACAGAAGGTCAATTAAATGAGCAGTGAGGCATCCCTTTCTCTCTCTCTCTCTCTCTCTCTCTCTCTCTCTCTGTCTTTCTATCTATCTGTCTGTCTCTTTATCTGTCTCACTCACTCCTTTTCTTTGTTTATATAGATGTCATTATATACAAACTCTGTCTATATTTAAATATATGTTTGTTAAACCTGTCTGAACTTAGTCTAAGGAAGTGCCTGTGTATGTGCGTGTGTGTAAATTTATGCTTCAGCGGTGGAAATCTGTTTATGAATAATGTAAAGTGCTTAACTTTTAATGCATCTCCTCTCTCTCTCTCTCTCTCTCTCTCTCTCTCTCTCTCTCTCTCTCTTTCATTCTGACCTGAACCGGAACTTGAGAAACGGCACAGTTTGAGCTTTTTTGTCAATTTCACAACATCTCTAGTGTGTGTTTTGTTTAGTTGCAAAGTTCAAGAACGGTTCAAACCGCTCCACATGACAAGACGTTAAAGTAAGTGCACACAAGGACAAAGCACTTACAAAGGATGTATGAACGAATGCTGTACCTTGGTTTGAGTTCTTCACAGTAGGTGTGTTCCTTAAAAAAGAAAGAACTCCACAGACAATGCCACAGTTTCTTCATGTTTCTACTGTGTGCTGTAGGGGAAATCATTTCATGCATGACCTTCTTTAAAACCACAAAAGGAAGTGCTGGTTCAGTTACAACACACATTTCTGATGCACACACGTACTGTACGTCCACACTAATGATATGACACGCTCTCGAATTGGTCAAAGACACTCATGTTTCGTGAACAGGAAGGGTCTTATAAAAAAACATGGATAGTGTGTGTGTGAGAGCCTTTCTCGATGTAGCCGACTGGAATGAACAAGGAGGAAGCCGTTGTGTTGCTCAATAATTCATACAGCGCTGAAGATGTGCTCATGAAGAAGCTTGTGTTCCAACGTGTGTCTTTATAGAAACCTAGTTTCACCTGTATTGTGCCCATCGAACCAAATCAACACAGCATTTTAAAGAAATCACGAGACCGTATTAATAATTGGTTGATTCATCGGATGATTTGTGCTTACATGTAGACATTAAGCATTGCTTAAGCTAGCTGATGTGTAACCAGATGATGCTTCACGTACTCTACATGTAAACATACCAAAGTTCTCTTCGGTTTTCGGTACTGGATAAACAGAACAGGTTTATTTATAGCAGACTAATTCTAATGCTTGCTTTTCCATTCAGCAAAGCTGCATTCAGACATGAACATGCCTAAGCTTTCAGAGTAAATAAGATGGAGGGGGAGGGGGTTGTTTATTAGTTTATTTATTTCTAAAAGTTCTTGTGTTTATGGACGAACGCAAATTTCAGAGCCTAAATCTATGGAAAGTTCTAAATCACAGTAGCCCTAATAAAGAGCTCTGAGGGACACCGGTTCCTGACGTAAAAGAAATTGCTCTCAATTATTGTTATTTTTAGAAATTCTATAAAATTTGTGTGGGTTGAAATTTGAGTTTCAATTGAAGCATGTTTGAAATTGGACTGGCCCTAGTACGGAGATCTGAAGAACACCATATTTGATGTTGGGAGCAGTCTTTATTAACTACAACAAACTGGAACCTCCCAGACAAGATGTAAACTAAGCAAGCGCTTGATCTTGGATACGTTATTTACAGTTCAAGCCTGTCTTTCAAAATGTTAGTCTAAAGTTAGTCAAAGCTAACATTTAGGTAAAGATTTTAACAAAGGATCTGCTCTTACTTCTTAGGAATTCCTAGCAAGTTGACTGGGATGAAATGAAGGAAGAGCCACATTAGCCCACTAAGTAGCTAGCTCACCAGCTGTCCAGGTCCAGCACTAGCTAAATTACTCTTTTGGGGTGTTGTTCAGTCGGTAAGACATGACTGAATCGATGTTAAAACATCAGCCTCATCCTTAGCTACAATTCAATTCAATTCAATTTTATTTGTATAGTGCTTTTTACAACAGTCATTGTCTCAAAGCAGCTTTACAGGAGTATAAACACAGTGTACACATAGTAAAGGTGAGAAATTATCCCAACTGAGCAAGCCACTGAGTGGCGACAATGGCAAGGAAAAACTCCCTAAGATGTTTAAGAGGAAGAAACCTCGAGAGGAACCAGACTCAGAAAGGAACCCATCCTCATCTGGGTAACAACAGATATTCTTAAAGAGATAATTATTGATCTATGTGTAATCTGTTTGGCTTAGAAAAAAGCCTTTGTCCCGGCAGTCTGGATTTGGAGTAGATGAGAGCTCCATCCAGAAGTAGAACCTCCGAGACCGATCATGCAGGTCCGGAGAGCATAAAGGACCAGGATCTCCAACATCCCCATCAACTCATGTGTAGCTCGGCAGAAGGAGAGAGGGAGAGAAAAGATTGTTAAGACTGGGAATTAGCATAATGGAAAATCTAGCCACTGTAGGCTAGAGTGAATAAATACGTTTTAAGTCTAGACTTAAACACTGAGACTGTGTCTGAGTCCCGAACACTAAATGGAAGACTGTTCCATAACTGTGGAGCTTTATGAGTGAAAGCTCTTCCCCCTGCCGTCGCCTTCACTATTCGAGGTACAGTCAAATAACCTGCATCCGTGGATCTAAGTGGGCGTGGCGGATCATAGAAGATCAAAAGATCGCTTAAATACTGTGGCACAAGACCTTTTAGTGCTTTATAGGTTAATAATAGTATTTTAAAATCAATGCAACATTTAACTGGGAGCCAATGCAGTTTGGAAAAATTCGGGGTGATGTGGTCATATTTCTTGGTTCTAGTTAGGACTCTAGCAGCTGCATTCTGAACTAGCTGGAGTTTCTTTATGTTTTTACTGGAACATCCAGACAGTTCAGCATTACAATAAACTCGTCTAGAGGTAACGAAAGCCTGAATTAATATTTCTGCATCATGTAGTGACATTATATTTCTTATCTTAGAAATATTTCTGAGATGAAAGAAGTCTATCCTAGTAATATTATCTACATGAGCATCAAATGATAGACTGGAGTCAATAATCACTCCAAGGTCTTTTACTGCTGTACATGATGAAACAGAAACTACATCCAGAGTAAACATGTGATCAGAAAGCTTATTCCTAGCTACACGTAATCCTAACAAAAGTATTTCTGTCTTATCAGAATTGAGTAAAAGGAAGTTACTAATGTCCTTTACACAGTCCTCAACTTTATTAAGCTGCTGTCTGTCCTCTGGCTTCGCTGAAACATACAGCTGTGTATCATCAGCATAACAGTGGAAACTAATTCCATGTTTACGAATAATTTGACCTAGAGGTAGCATATATAAGAATTTCAGGATTTTCTATATTTAATCCATATGTTAATATGAGGTCAAGGGTGTGACCACCATTATGAGTCGGTCCGATTACGTTTTGCTTAACCCCTACTAAATCTAAGATGGATACAACCACGATTCTCAGAGGGTCTTCCGGGTTATCAAAATGAATATTAAAATCACCGACGATTAAGGCCTTATCTACAGAAACAACCAGGTTCGAGATAAAGTCTGCAAATTCACTAAGGAATTCAGTATATGGCCCTCGGGGTCTGTAGATAATAATTAGAGTAACACTGGCAGCATTTTTTTTTCCTATCTGCCTTCTTCCTTCTAATCCCTCCATCCCTGCAAGCTCAGTATAAAGATTTATGAGTCTCCTCTAAAGTGTTCGCAAACTTCCATTGTGCTCCTTCCGTCATGGAGGAAAAGAGGTATTAAAGCTAAACGATGGGTTCATCTGTGTTGGAGTTATTCATACCGAATGAGTCACTCTGCGTTAGAAACCTAAATCAAAGATTTTTTTTTTTACGAGTCAATGTACGAAAAGTTCAGCCGGGGATTTATTTATCTCCCACACAAACACACAAACAAAACAACAACAAGGAGTTCTGCAGTGCTATTTTCTCTCTGCCCATGGGCAGTGCGTAATAAAAGCACAAACCCACTCTTTCTAACCTTCAGCTGTCACTCTTAACCTTCAACCCCCTAACACTGCGTTAAAGACGTATGCGTATGATACAGTGAGCATACTTGAAATATCTCCTTGAGCTTTAAGTAAACAGTCATTCACAGACGTTTGTCTTATTCGTTTGCAAATCGTGGAATATGTTTCAGCAGTGACACTGGAGACACCTTCCAAACAATCCTTTCAAAAGAGAAATGATCATGAGAACAAGTGCATTAATATAAACCTGTGAGTTAAATTAAGTATTGTATTGAATGAGTGTGCGATATGGCCATGCGTTGGACCGGTATCATATCCAGGGTGTCCCCTGGGAGAGGCTGCAGGCTCGCCCGTGACCCTGTGTAGGATAAGCGGTATGCTAAATGGAGTTAGAGGTCATAACCCTTGTTACATTTTCATACATACAGTTTAGAATAAATCATTTCTTGTTCTTAGAAATTTTGTATGAGATCGCTTTTGCTCTCCTCATACTCGTTCAACCATAAATAAGCTTTTTTTTCAGATGAATGAATTAATTAATAAATGACCAATCGCCCCAAAGCACAATTATACTAAAATTGCAAGAGGCAAGGTTGGTGAATCATACACCATACGTCATCTCTCTCTCTTTCTCTCTCTGTCCCCCACCCCCCTATTATCATTTTCATGTCATTGCACGTTTTTTTCCAGAACAATCTCAATAATAAAAAAGAAATAGAAGCATTTGAAAGCTTTGGTGTCACTCCAGGATAAATATACACACGGTCTGGCCAAAAGTATGTGGACACCTGTGCATCATACCCGCATGTGGTTGCCATAACGTTGTAAGCAATTTCCCTTCCCTGGAACTAAAAAGCCCAAAAATGTTCCAGCATCACAATGCTCCTGCACACAAAGCGAGATCGAGTAGAAGAACTCGTGTGTCCTGCACAGAACCCTGACCTCTACTCCACTGAACACCTTTGGGATGACCTGGACTGCCCCGACTTCAATCCAGGCCTCCTCGGCTGACATCAGCACCTGACCTCACTAATGCCCTTGTAGTAGAATGAACACAAATCCTTATAGCCACACTCCAAAATCCAGAAGAATGGAGGTTATTCTAGCAGCAATGGGGGACTAAATCTGGAATGGGATGTTCAACAAATATGAAGATTTTTAAACTGTTTGGTATAGAACAAAGATACTTATCGTTACCTTGGACTGGCCATAATGTAGTTCTTTTACAATTAAAAATGAAGATGAAAGTTTCTTTTTTCAGTTCGGTCATGGATGCTAACAGTAAAGAATTAGGAGACACACAATCAGCCCAAGACATGCATCATAACACAGGGCATGTAGCAATGTATGCCTTGCTGGCAGCTCATAGTCAGTCTTCCCAGAGTCACCTGGAGCATTTGTGTTGGTTGGGCTGTCCCCAGAGGGTCACCGCTCAATAGCTTTGGAGGAATGGGACCAGCCACGCTCGTCGACTCCTAGAGATATTGGCTAACCCAAAGCAGCCTTTTTGAGAATTATATAAAAAAGGTGGCACCAGAGCATCCTTGGGATCCTGACAGAGTTCGTAACTGATCAAAGAATGGAATATATTTCATGCAAATTATGCAGACTGGACAAATTGTTCAGCGAACCAGCATACTCCAGCCTGAAAACAATGGCTGAGTGGACAGCTTTAATAAGCTGCTGAATTATCTGACCCATACGTTCATCGACGATCGCAGAAATAGTTCTAAACGATAGAAATTCTATTATTTGCAGCTCCAGAGGTTCATGGTGTTCTTCCCCTTTGAGTTATGATACAGGCAGGAAAGGTTTTGCAAATGGACAGAGGAAACGCATGGAAGATTTATCACGTCAATCTCCTAGAAGAGTGGAGAGAGGCAGTCCCTGATGCTCTGGTGACAGTGGTGGTGCAGAGAGGGAGAGAGAAGCGAGGTGACTTGGGACCGCAATGCTCAAAAACATCAAACTCCACTGTTTTATATATATATATACCATCCCAGAGAGTCAGGTTTACCATGCTGCATATTTTCCCCTCATTTGTGAGGATCTCAAAGAACACCACATTGCCCCCAGCATGGTTTGTATACATTTGGCTTTACGAAAAGAAAAAGTAATAGATGAGTCCCACAGTTCCTGGAACAACCAGTTGGATAGAGAGATGTGCGTGGATGTCATCACGGTGAAGGCTGTTTCTAAATGCTCATGCCTGTGCAATGGCTTGTGTATTGATGACCTCCTGGACCAGTGTCACATCCCTCACGGCAAGGGCGTAACCATGTTATGGACATTGGGGGAGTCCAAGCGCTTGGACATTAGGGGGGTCCAAGCGCTAACCCCCAACCCCCCCCCCCACATAGGTTTAGGATTACAGTTACTGTTTGAAATCACGTGGTTTCTGAGTGATAGAAGCTCCCACAGCATGGGGAAACTGCTAAAATACATCACCGAACTTGCGTTGAGTCTGGGCGAAACCAAGTGTACAATTGGAGGTGGGTGGGGGCATATTTTCCGTAACAAACGTGAATATATTAAAAAAGAATATAAATAAATAAATAGATAAATAAAATAAATAGAATAGATGAAGAAAAGACAGATCCGTTTGCAGGGAAATTCAATGCGGAACATATAGAAAATATTTTCTCCTGTATATTGGGGGGGGGCAGATTGGTATTTCCTCAACATTTGGGGGGTCACGACCCCCCTAAAGAGTGCGTGGTTACGCCCATGCCTCAGGGACATCTCACTGCCACGCCGGTTAATTCTAAAGATAGACGGGGATGTTGTAGCATATGAGGTGTTTTTCCGACTTGCGAAAAGCGCTGTGTTCAAACATCAACTTACGTAAAATAAAAACGTTACAAAACGCATCGCGCTAAAAGCCCGTCTTTAGCTTCTAGCTTGAGTAATGTGTGTGAGAAAATACAATACGGTGCAAAGATCTTACAGGACAAGCTCTTATATCCTCATGCCAAAGGATTTGCAAGGAATCTACAAGTGTATACACACACACACACACACACACACACACATCCCTATGTGAGTCAGTAACAGACCACATCTATGCACACACCCACTCGTGCATGATTACACACACACACACTGCCAAGTTATGGAGCATAATTCCTCACGACAGGTCGTCTCGCATCACTTGCCATTCTTCCCCAAGTTATCGACCCACTCACTCTCTGTCTCCAAGGTTGAGGTGGAGCTGCTCTTACACACCACGCCGCGAGGACCCGTTTAATTGGCCGGGTTTATTCGTACGTCCCGACCAGACTTCTGTAATTAGCATCTCATTTTCAATTAAGCTACTGGCTACGGATAATTGACACCTTTAACCTTTCATATTCTTCAGTAAGAAATCTGTCTAAACATATGATCTGAAGAATATTCCGAGTTGTTGATATTATTCTCAAATACTTATAGAGATATTAAGTTGTCAGGGTTTTTGTGTGTGTGTGTGTGTGTGTGTGTGTGAGTGTGTGTATGTGTGTGTGTGTGTGTGTGTGTGTGTGTGTGTGTGTGTGTGTGTGTTTAATGAATATGTCAGAGGGAAAAAGTTTATCCCCTTGCACACACTTTCTGAACCTCTGGGCTGGTGTTGGGGATGTTTTTAACGTGAATGTTTTTATTGAAAATGTGCATATTTAGAACATAGTTTTAGGATTACAGTTACTGTTTGAATTCACGTGGTTTCTGAGTGATAGAAGCTCCCACAGCGTCACCGACTGAGATGCTAAAATACATCACCGAACTTGTGTTG
>JAFFST010028055.1:1692-12147 GCA_022414735.1 Noturus placidus
AGAGAGAGAGAGAGAGAGAGAGAGAGAGAGAGAGAGAGAGAGTTCCTCACGTGATGCATTTCTTGTCTTTGTCTTGGTGTATATTATATAAGATATTTTTGACAGTTATTTCTATAATTATGGTCCCTGCCAAGACATAAAAACTTGTTTGTTTTTTTTCACTGTGGAGGTAAAGTAAAAAGGGCTACTTTGTTTCCTTCTAATACTGTGTTTGCAGATAATGATTTTATGTCACTAATTGCACTTAGAGGAACTCATAGATGAAAACACTACCTCCAGTTACCAAGTAGGAACTATGAGTTTCTGAGTTAAGGGGGCATTTTCTTTGGCTTTTTCTGGTTATTGTTCAAGAAGAACAAGTAACAAACATTTGTCAAAGGCAACATAAGTCATACGCCAACAGCCCTCAAGTAAAGCTTAGAGAACACTCCCCACACTATGTTTGGAACAGTCGTGGCCCAACAGTTAAGTTAAGTCTTTGGGTTACTGACCAGACGGTTGGGGGTTCAAGCCCCAGCACCACCAGCAATGCTCTTAACCCTATTTTACACTAGGAGCACCATATCACGGTCAACCCTTCCATCTGACTGCAGCTTCTTAACAAGCTGGGATATGCAAAAAATACATAAATAAATAAATAAATAATAGGTTTATATATACAAAGGATTTTTCTGAGAGCTTTAAAACACTTTTTTATATAATTATGTAAATTAAATTTGACTTGTATTTGTAGTTTTAACAATAGACCTTTATCCTTTACCTTTATTCATTTATCAGACGCTTTTATCCAAAGCGACTTACAAATGAGAACACACTCACACACCAATGGTAGCAGAGCTGCATGCAAGGTGTTAGCTTGCCATCGGGGGCAACTTAGGGTTCGGTGTCTTGCCCAAGGATACTTCGGCATGGGATCACCCGGGCCGGGATTCGAACCACCAACCCTACAATTAGTGGACAACCCGCACTACCGACTGAGCCACAGCCGGCACAATAGACATTCTCAATAAGCATCTTTACAGAATTCCAGATGTAGGTTTATATCTCTAATCATTATTCTTGTATACTGTCAAACAGTCCTAAAGGATGAAAGGATGGCTTTCATTTGAAATGGTCAGAATGCTTGGAACTACTTTGGCGACTTGCACTAGAAAGAAAAATAAGTTCAATATGCAGTGTCACTATGTAGTTTTGTTTTGTCTTCGCAAATATGATGAAACAAAATGAAGACGGTTCTGTGAAGTGTTCAAACGTCTCTGATTCTCTGATCTATGAGTTCTTCTTCATCATCATCATCGTCATCATCATCATCATCTCTGATTCTTTATATTTGTTAAACCTTAGTTGGCTTGTCACAATGAAGTGTAGTGTCATTTTCTGGAGGTTGCTTTTTCTGTCCAGGAGGTCACACTGTATTTTTTTTTTTTTTTTTCACAGTACAGGGAGTTATAAACCTGGTCATTTCCATCCATATCTCACACCACTGGTTACTTTGTGCACGCCAAGGAATTGGGGTCTTATCAGTGATATGGCAGCGGCTTGGTATCAACAGCCTACAAAGATTGAATACATCCATCTGACCGCTTCAGTGCCCTGGATGATTAAACGGAATGTGACTGTGCACTAGTCTGCAGAAATATGTGTCTTGTTCTTTTAAAACCTCCTCTCAGTTTTTGTTCACTTCATGGTTTCATCTTCACTTTGCCCACCTCATAGAAATCAAATTGTAAAGTTAATTATTCATGTGATTTGGTGAAATTGGGACATGTTTTGTATCCCAGCCATCACTTTGAACTCCTAGTTCCTATTTTGTTGTGGACACAGTACACAAGTTCTGTGTACAAAATATTGTATATGTTATTACATGGTAATATACATGTTATTACACAGTATTATACCACGATGCTGTTGAAGTCTCCAATCTGATTGGTCCGAAGCTGTTGATTAATTTTCTATAACAGCAGCTCTTTATTAATCACATGAGTCTTTATTAATCACATGTACATTACAACACAGTTAAATTATTTTCTTCACATAACCAAGCATGTCATGAAGCTGGAGTCAGAGCTCAGGGTCAGCCATGATACGGCACCCCTGGAGCAGAGATGTTTAACGGCCTTGCTTGGCAGTGCTGGGGCTTGAACCCTCGACTTCCCAATCAGTAGCCCAGAGCCTTAACCGCCAAGCCACCACTGCCCCATTATATTATTGTTTCTATAGTAATGGCTCATGTATAGCAGACGCTTCACTTCAACCTAAGACTAATAATAAACATGTTTAGAAACATATATCACACGTATAAGTGTTGACATGGTGACGTTTTCTGTATAGTTACTATTTACTGAAGGAGCACTTTGTAATACTCAGTAGTTTTTCCACCATAGGAGCGTCTTCAGGACAGACAACTTTGCGCTTTCCAGTGTCTCAGAGCCAGATGAGGGAATAGCTGCTATAATGTAAATAATAACAAGAACTTTTAGAACATTAAGTGAAGCTTTAAATGTATTTAATTATAACGTGTTGTTCATTAATTCATGAAAATTGAATACATGAAAAATCGGTGTAAAATGAATAAACGACGCATCAGGATGTGCTACTATATATATATATATATATATTTCTCTGCTGCTGGTATCCTGGTCCAAGTGCAGCACAATAATGTGGGTGATAGCGGTATAGTGCTAGATCATGGCCATCAAGTACAGGATACTACATACCTCGCTGTAGTAGCTGATCTCTAAATAGAGTAAAAGTCCTCCTATTGATGTAGAAGGCACTCAGCTTTGTGTTGTCCTCGAGGCATTTTTTTTACAGCCACATTTATATGCCAAAACAAATATTTCTTATCTGGGTAGGTTCTTTGCACAATTAAAATACCCTCACATAATAAAAGGATCCAATTCTAGTAGACCCATTTAGTTTTATAGCGGACTATGGGAGTACAGTGCTGCCTTGTAGTACTGGTTGACAGTGACAGCCAGTAGCCAGTAGTCCGCATAATGGATCCAATTGCTTTCTGTCATTGCCTCCTTCCTTTAGAGTAGTACATGAAACTGTATAATATAAAACTGCCTGTGATGGCTGAGGAATAGAATTGGCAGCCTTAGCTCTGGTAATACCCCTCCAGCTGTTCACAATGCTCCTTACTGCTCAGAACACTGCATAGCTGATATGAATCTAATTGAAAACTTGATAGAATAAAAGGCCAGCTAAATTGGAATTGGGAAAATAAATTGTTGTTTTTGGAGCAAGGCAAGAAAGCAGGGGTGGGTGGAGGAAAAAGTAAAATAATAAAAACGAGCAGGATTTTATTTTTAAATGAGTTTTCCAGATTGTAGTCTGCCATAATCTCAAATGTACATTGCCTGAGGCTCTAGAGTCACAGTATAGGATCTGCTAAGCTTTCCAAACTACAGCCCACTGTAATGCAGCTCCCTTTCTGACCCCACACTTTTCTCCCTGCATTAATGTGATCCACACTGCACACACCCGAGCGAGCAAACGAGCACCCCTGGGACCTGGGGCCAGTGATCACTTCACACACTGTTGAGCTGAAATGATGTGGGGCTGATGGGGAACAGAACTCATCTGGTCTTACTAAAACATTTCTGCTCCTCAACCAGGCCTATGACATTAAGGTGGATTGAGGAATGGCTCCAGAGTGTAGTGTCTCTGAAAAGAAAGAGTTTTTTGCAATAGAGGAAAAAAATAGAGAAAGAATTGCTTCACACAAACTCCCTCAGCAGGGACATAGAACAAGAGACAGCCTCAAGTAGATTTACATAATGTTTTATTATTTTATTTAGTTATTTATTTTGTTTGCAATATTAAAACAAGTGCAAATTTAAACCATGTTCACACTAGCAAGTAACAAAGTAGCAGGCCACCATTCAACACAGTGACAGTTAACAAAGCAACATGAACTGGGATTAGCTCAATTATATTCCCATTAGGTATCATGGAGTAATGCAACAAATGAAAACAGTTGTTTTAAATTATTCCTTTGATTCAATTTCTTCAGTTTCCTTCTTTAGTGCCTTCCTGCACTGAGTTCAAATTAACGATCTGGCATTAAAAAACTATTTGGCATGCAACAATTATTGGCACCCCTATGAGAAATATGAGAAATATATATTGAAGTATATTCCCATTGATAGTAAAACATTTTTTAGTACACCTGGGTGACCAGGCTCAGGAAATTGTTCAACCATGACTTCCTGTTTCATAGGAATATGAATATGAGGTAACACATGTTCACATTCACATTCAAAGTCATTCATAAACAATGGGTAAGGTGTGGCAAAAGGTTGTTGAGCTTCACAAAATGGGAAGTGGCTATAAGAATATAGCAAAAGCATTGAAAATGCCCATTTCCACCATTAGGGCAATAATTAAGAAGTTCCAGTGAACTGGAAATGTTATTAATCAACCTGGAAGAGGATGTGTGTCTATATTGTGTCAACACACTGAAGAGGATGGTTCAAGTGGCCAAAAAATCTCCAAGGATCACAGCTGGAGAATTTCAGAAGTTAATTCTGTCTTGGGGTCAGAAAGTCTCCAAAACAACAACCTGAAGTCACCTACATCACCACAGGTTATTTGGAAGGGTTTCAAGAAAAAGCCTATACTCTTAGAGCTTTTTGGCTCGACATGGAGATTTTTAAATATATGAAACGACTGCACACTAAGACCCAGATTAACAAGGCCAAAGGACCTGACAGCCCAAGGTTGCTTAAACTGTGTGCAGAGCAGCTGGCAGGGGTGTTCAATCACTTTTTAACCTCTCCCTGAGGCTGAAGAAGGTACCTAAGCTCTGGAAGATATCCTGCATTGTCCCTGTGCCCAAGAAAAGACATCTCAGTACTCTCAATGACTTCAGGCCTGTGAGCTTAATGTCACATGTAATGAAGAACCTTGGTTCTGCAGCACCTCAGGCCCATGGTACATATCTGCCTGGATCCACTGCAGTTTGCATACCAGGCTGATATTGGTGTGGATGATGCAATCATCTACCTGGTTCAAAGAGTTTACACACACCTGGAGAGGCCACAAAGCACTGTGACGATTATTTTCTTTGATTTCTCTAGTGCTTTTAACATGTTTCAGGCCCTCTGGATTTCCGTGAAGCTTTCTGTGATGCAGGTGGGCCAGGACCTTGTGGCCTGGATTACAGACTACCTAACTGATGGGGCACAGTATATCAGGCTGCAAGGCTGCTTATCAGATGTGGTGACTAGCAACACTGGAGCACCCCAGTGGAACTGTAGTTTCTCAATTTTTGTTCACCCTCTACCCTGACTTCTGCTTCAACTCGGGAACGTGCTACATACAGAAGTTTTCGGAGGACTCCTCTATTGTTGGCTGTATCACAGATAATACGCAGGAGGAGTATAGAGACCTTATCGAAAGCTTTAAAAGATGGTGCGACAACAACAACCTCCAGCTCAGCATTGGGAAAACCAAGGAGCTGTCACCATAAGGATAGTGGGAGCGGAGATAGTGGACACCTACAAGAATCCCTCTATAAGAAAGGTTGGAGTAGGATGTTCTTTCTGAGGAGGCTCAGGTCCTTTAATGTCTGCATTGGCTGCTATGGATGTTTTACCAGTCTGTGGTGGCCAGTGTTATCTTCTTTGTTATGGTGTTCTGGGGAGGTGGCATTGGGATTTGTGGTGCCAACAAACTGAACACTTTGATGAGGAAGGCCAACTCTGTGGTAGGGATGGAACTGGACAGGGTTGAGGAAGTGACTGAGAAGAGGACGAGATGGAAGCTGAAAGCTATCATGGACGATCCTTCTAATCCTCTCCCCTCAGGAGAAGCTGAGGAGGCTCCGGAGCACATTCCATGCCATCAGATGCAACAATGCAACAATACCCAGTACCGCCTACCTCACTGATTGAGTCTCACAGAAACACACACTCAACAGTTAATTGCCACTTCACAGATCTTGCACATGTATATAAATACTGAGAATATTGCACATGTACATATACAAATAGAACTCTAGCATATGTACATAACACAGATCTGTTTTATTGTTCATATTATTTGTATTGTATAGATATTTAAGGATTTTTTTTTTCATTGATATTACTCATCCTATTTATGCTGCTTTATCAATTTGAATTTCTCCTATGGGTGAACACCAGAGCTGGTTTGGCCCACACAGAGAGGTAGCCATATGGAAACGTACCTCATGTCTACGGTTAAATATGGTGGTGGCTCTTTAATGTTTTGGGATGTTTTTCTGCCAGAGGACCTGGACATTTTGTTAGGATACATGGCATCATGTACTCTATCCAATGTCAACAGATATTAAATGAAAACCTGACTGCCTCTGCCAGAAAGCTTAAAATGGGCCGTGGTTGGATCTTCCAGCAGGACAATGATCCAAAACATACATCAAAAGAAACACAACAATGGTGTACTGACCACAAATTCAATGTTCTGCCATGGCCATCCCAATCCCCTAACCCAAATAGAAAACCTGTGGGGTGAACTGAAGAGGAGAGTCCACCGGCGGGTACCTCGAAATTTGAAGAATCTGGAGAGATTCTGTATGGAGGAACGGTCTCAGATCTTTGCCATGTATTCTCCAACCTCATCAGGCGTTATAGGAGAAGACTCAGAACTGTTATCTTGGTGGCATAAAGGGAAAAATTATTGACTAAAAGGGTGCCAATAATTGTGGCACATACATTTAAAAAAAAATTTATATATATAAACTTGTATTTTGTTTACAATTGTTTGATATCCATGAGAACATGATATACATGATTTTTTTTAAACAAAATATCAACAGATTAAACAATAAAGACAATTTAACACAGTCTTCTTTGCTCATATTTACTAAGAGTGCCAATATTAATAGATGACACTGTATGTGATTATATATATGTGTGTGTGTGTGTGTGTGTGTGTGTGTGTGTGTGTGACACCTCTGAATATATTTTTTCTGAATACGGAGAAGGAAATTACAGTGTGTGCGGGTGTTTGGTGTGTATATATATATATATATATATATATATATATATATATATATATATATATATATATATATATACTTTATAGAAAAGTTATTTGAAATCACAAAAGTGAGTACACCCCTCACATTTTTGTAAATATTTGATGATATCTTTTCATGTGACATCACTGAAGAAATGACACTTTGCTACAATGTAAAGTAGTGAGTGTACAGCTTGTGTAACAGTGTAAATTTACTGTCCCCTCAAAATAACTCAACACACAGACATTAATGTGTAAACCGCTCGCAACAAAAGTGAGTACACCCCTAAGTGAAAATGTCCAAATTGGGCCAGATTAGCCATTTTCCCTCCCCGGTGTCATGTGACTTGTTAGTGTTACAAGGTCTCAGGTGTGAATGGTGATCAGGTGTGTTAAATTTGGTGTCATTGCTATCACACTCCCTCATATTGGTCACTGGAAGTTCAACATGGCACCTCAGGGCCGTATTCCAGCATGATAACGACCCCAAACACACCTCCAAGACAATCACTGCCTTGCTAAAGAAGCTGACGGTGAAGGTGATGGACTGGCCAAGCATGTCTCCAGACCTAAAGCCCATGGAGCATCTGTGGGGCATCCTCAAACGGAAGGTGGAGGAGCACAAGGTCTCTAGCATCCACCAACGCCATGATGTTGTCATGGAGGAGTAGAAGAGGACTCCAGTGGCAACCTGTTAAGCTCTGGTGAACTCCATGCCCAAGAGGGTTAAGGCAGTGCTGGAAAATAATGGTGTTCACACAAAATATTCACACTTTGGGCCCAATTTGGACATTTTTACTTAGGGGTGTACTCACTTTTGTTGCCAGCGGTTTAGACATTAATGTCTGTGTGTTGAGTTATTTTGAGAGGACAGTAAATTTACACTATTACACAAGCTGTACACTCACTACTTTACATTGTAGCAAAGTGTCATTTCTTCAGTGTTGTCACATGAAAAGATATCATCAAATATTTACAAAAATGTGAGGGGTGTACTCACTTCTGTGAGATACTGTATATATTCATATATACACACACATATAGTGTGTGTGTGTGTGTGTGTGTGTGTGTGTGTGTGTGTGTGTGTGTGTGTGTGTGTGTGTGTGTGAGTAAATGTTGTACTCATATAAAGCTCAATAATGTCTCGGATGTTAACTGCACTTAACGCTTTATGAGAATTAAATATTTAAAGCCTCACAGTCCTCTCTAAGATGAGATGACCTTGAGAACTGCAGATTTATTTTTAATTGGCATAATTGCCTTGATTGTGACTTACACTTATCTATTTGAACTTTCTTTCTACTTGACTTTAATTTCTGGAAGAAATCCTGAACTAATCAAGTATGTGCTAAGAGTAACTGTTGATTGGTCCTTTTGCTGAGCTCTGTCTGTGTGTTGTAGTTCCAGGCATCAGTGGATGAAGGCTCTAAAGGCATCGTGGTGAACCTGACAGTGGATGATCGAGATGATCCTGCCACAGGAGCTTGGAGAGCCATCTACTCTATCATTAACGGAGATCCCAACCACAACTTTGCTATCCACACCAACCCAGACAATAATGAAGGCATGCTGTCTGTGGTTAAGGTAGAAGTTCCATCCTGTTATTTTATATGTCTTGCAGAACCAATCATATAAAATTACAGTAGTGTTATACAGTATGTGGTTGTCCTATCTGTTTGTGTTTTCAGCCATTGTATATCTTATTTTGGCAATTAGAGCTAACTGCTGGAATTTACTAAATATGTTGAAGTGGTGTTTGTTGGCTGTAAAAGTGTCTTGTGGTGCCTGTGGAGTAGCATAAGCAGTAGTTTCTATATTTATTTTATGTCACAGATATGATGTCAAATGTGCAAGATATATTCATTTGCATGCACATTCTCAGCAGCTTACCTGCTAATCTTGCCAAGTCTGCCAGCACAAATGGTCTCTTGAATTCTTCTAATTTTGCACTTTGTTTAGTAAATGGTGCATTGACTTGGTTCTTCTGCTTCCTTTTCCCTCTCCTCCAGCCTCTAGACTATGAAAGCAACATGTTTCATACTCTGCTGATAAAAGTGGAGAATGAGGTCCCTCTGGTTCCTGATGTCATGTATGGCCCCAGCTCTACAGCCACTGTCTATATCACAGTTGAAGATGTGAACGAGGGGCCGGTCTTTTTCCCCGATCCTCTGGTGGTCACTAAGTGGGAGAACATTCCTGTAGGCAGCTTTGTGGCTATGCTCAATGCCACTGACCCAGACTACCCTCAGGTCCAGAGCATAAGGTAAGCTATAGAAAGAAATCCACTACAAACAGTAGTGAACAACAGTGAAACAAATACAGATTTGTTTTTACTTCATTTTCAAACATGTCACGCCTGTTATATTCAGAAGCTCTGCGTTGAGCAAGTAAATGGTCTGCATGGTTAAACTCAGTGGATTATAATGACACTACAAATAAATCAAAGCTGGAGCTGAGCATGAAAGCACAGCTTCTGCTTCTCAGACATCTCCCCATCTGTCACTCCTCACCTCTTCATTTTTCATTCTTCTTCTCCTGACAGTCTTACTGTTTTCTCCAAGTAAACATTAGCCCATTGCTCTGCATCAAAGGTTTTGACCACCTGCTTGATCTATCATTTATTTGCCTGCCTACACAATATCTTTTAAAGCTTTAATCACTCAAATAGTTTCTGAAGTCCTGGAATGATTGTGGCATTTACTGTGAAGTTGGAGAGACCATTATTTAACTATGATGGATTTAGGACAAGCAGGGATAGATTATTGACTGGGTGTACTGGGCACATGACCAGGGGCCACTAGGGGCCCTCAACAAGTATAGGTTTGAAGTGACTGATTAGGTCATTACTCTGTCACATATAACATAATACATAGAACCATACGAATGAACATAGTGAATGTAAACTCAAAGAATGAGCAGTCTGTTAGGTACTACACTATAAATAAATGCTGCAAATTTGAGAGTTTACAGTAAAGATTTGGCAAGGCCCTAAACATGTTTTACAGTTGTTTACTGTATCTTATTGTAAAAGCTACTTTAAATCTTTTACAGTGTAACATTTTTTTTAAACATGGAGCTATATTAAGAAGAAAAAATATGATAGGTAACCATAACTCACAATAAGGAGGAGCCAGAGAACGTTAAAACGTTAATTAAAATTAATTGTAAATTAAAATGGGATAAAAAAGAAGATAAAACATCCTGGTCACTGAGTTGGAGCTTGTTAAGGAGCAGGACTTGGATAATTGTTGGATAGGTATGCAAGCAGAAAAGCAAGAAATAAGATAGTTATCTATCTCTTTTTTCTCCTTTTTTTTAATCACAGAGGCTTCTCAAATATACATAACGCTTGTGTAATGTAGTTATATATGCTTTGTTTTCTTCATGTGTTGTGTTGTGGAACATTGCAGTCACGGCTCCCCGTTTGCTGTGAGTTCAGGGGTGGGG
>JAFFST010028055.1:12167-28585 GCA_022414735.1 Noturus placidus
GGGGGGGGGGGGAATGGCGGGGGTTAGTGTTGGGACTTGCAATGGTTTCTGCCTAGGCCCCTGGGATTTACTAATCTGTCTCTGAGCACAGGGATTTATTTATTCATTTATTTATTTATTTATTATTTATTATAGCTCAATAAAGGGGCTGTTTGTCCCAACACAGCTGTATGATAGCTGTTATTGGTACCGACTTTTATCAACATTAATATTAAAATATTCATAAGCTACTTAAGGAAGTTTTGATTATATCATGGTTTGTTATTTTACCTTTTAAGTCTTTAAGATTAACATAAATGCATATAAGGATGACTGTTACTGATATTAATCATGCCATAAATCCAAAGTATTTCAATTATAATAGCTACCAATGATTGGTAACTACTTTAAAACTGAATGAATGAATGATCTGTTTAGTTATGTATAACTCCCTCAAGTAGGGGGAACACTGTATGTACAGAAATGGCACTGATTAATAATAGCTCACCTAGTATACAATGATGTTTGAAAGTTTGTTTAGAATGTTCTATATATCTGCATGAATAGGACCTAAAACATCATCAGATCATCAGAAGTCCTAAAAGTAGGTACAAAAAAAAAAGAACCCAATTAATCAAATGAGACAAAAATATTATACTTATTCATTTATTTATTGAGAAAATTGATACAATATTACATATCTGTGAGTGGCAAAAGTTTGTGAACCTTTGCTTCCAGTTTCTAGTGTGAGCCCCATTTCCAGTAACTGTTGATCAGTCCTGCACATCAGCTTGGAGGAATGTTAGCCTGTTCCTCAGTACAGAACAGCTTCAATTCTGGGATGTTGCTGGGTTCCTTCACATGAACTGCTTGCTTCAGGTCCTGCCACAACATTTCAATTGGATGGATATACATTTCGGACTTGTGTGAAAATTGTATGTTGTTTTAGGTCATATTTATGTAGTCAATTCGAAATGGTTCACAAACTTTGAAACTTTGGGGGTTCGATTCCCACCGTGGCTCTGTGTGTGTGGAGTTTGCATGTTCTCCCCCTGCTGCGGGTGTTTCCTCCGGGTACTCTGCTTTCCTCCCCCAGTCCAAAGACATGCATGTTAGGCTGATTGGCATGTGTGAATGTGTATGTGATTGTGCCCTGTGATGGAGTGGCCTTGTGCCCCATGTTCCCAGTGATAGGCTCCAGGTTTTCCTGTGACCCTAAAGGAAAGGATAAGATGGATGGATGAACCCTTGTGTGATCCTGATCATATGTTTCAGATGATTCTAGTGGATCTGTGCCCTTTGACAGTGCTCTTCACGTGTATGCCACGTGCACTAGCTCCCCACTTGTGTAAATCTTTCCTGTGCCTGTGGCAGCGTCACCTCTTTTCATCTGCTTTTGCCAGTGCAAGTGTCTTTGAAGTCGCCTATGTTATACCTGAGGTTAGGGATTGTGAGAGATCAGAAAGAAGCGGGACACCGAGAAAAGGGAGAGAGGAGAGGACTTGAGTTCCTTCAGGCAATCTTCTTAATTCTCGTTGTGAATATGTTTACTAAATCATGGCTCACAGAAATGTTCTGTAACATGATCATGGCTGAACATTTGTCAGGTTCATTTAGAGGTGTTAAATACAATCATTGTCTTTAATAGGAAAACCTGTAGACCTGCTCATATACAGTTATCCATTCAGCCAATCATGTAGCAGCAGCACAATGCATAAATTCATACATATACAGTTCAATGGCTCCAGTTAATGTTCACATCAAACATCAGAATGAGGAAAATCAGGTTCAGGTTCCACTGCTATCAGCTAAGAACAAGAATCATGAGCACACACTCATCAAAAGTGGACAGTCGAAGATTAGAATAAAAAAAAATTTCAGCCTTCAACTGTCCAGTTTTCATGAGCCATGACAGCCAGCCTCAGATAATTGTTCTTGGCTGACAGGAATGGAACCTGATGTGGTCCAACCAATGCAATGTTTGACGTTTTGTGCATGCTGAGATGCTTTTCTGCTAACCACAGTTGTTACAAACCCCTAATTTAAAAACTCCTCTGAAAGGGGTAAGCAACATAAGAAGGACACGCAAAGCGAGGTGCAAGATAACTGACTACATTTATTACAGACCAACATAACAAATGCACACAAACTCACATATCTTGATCAAAGAAAATAAAAGACGAATTGAATAAAGATTCAAATGAACCAAAACAAACCAAGACTCTCAAAAACGCACAATAAGCTTACTCAAAAATGTTTGAGCCATTACAGTCCAAATGGTTCAACCATTAAAGTCCAACGCATCAATCAGTGATTATGATTATTCATTTCACTCTGGCAAACCAACGGATTTTGATCTGTATAGACAATAACAGGAGAAGAGATGGACCCCACGTACACATTAAATTGTTGCAACGCCAGCAACATAGCTAAGGTTTCCTTTTCAATTGTTGAATAATTCAACTGATGACAGTTAAACTTAGAAGAAAAGTACGATACTGGGTGAGAAATTCCATTAGCGCCATCCTGTAGCAGGACAGCTCCAACTCCAACCGCACTGGCATCCACCGCAAGCTGGCGCACTACAGAGGAGAGACTTTGCAGACAAAAATGGCTGTTCTCACACATTAGTCCAACTAAAACAAACTTTAGGGCTACACAGTCGAGCTAACAGAGCAACCATACTAGAAAAAATATTGCAGAAGCACAGATAGTAGTCGACCATCTGCGCAACTCCTGCCTCGTAGTAGGTACAGGATATGAGAGGACAGCGGTCACTTTTACATCCAACCTGACCAAAATATGCGACAGAAGCCTTAGCAAATTCACACTTTATGAGATTTAACGTTAGAGATGCAGAAGCTAAACGACGAAACACATCGTGTAGGGTCGACATATGTTCATCCCATGTAGACAAATGAATGACTACATCATCCAAGTAAATAGTGCAGTTAGGAACCTCACCTAAAACGATTGACATTAGTCACTGGTGCATTCCGCAACCCAAATGCCATCCGTGTATATTGATAAAAGGGTCAGAGGTTACGAACAGAATTAACTTTTATCATCGGCCTTCAGTAGTAAAACACGTGGTGAGCTCCAGGGACTATCACTTTGTTTAGCAAAACCATTCTGCATGCACATGTCATTTTATTGGTAATACACTACCTACCTCGATGTCATGCTGGATGACAGAATTACCAACAGGAATGTCATTAAATAGGTTGGGAAAACTTAATTACATCTTGTCAGTGGTCATTTGGTAGATAAGACAGTTGAGAAGAAAGCTTTGTCAAAACTTGTGGATTTTTTAAACAACCCCAAATTGAACACTTCCATAGATACTTTTAATCCATCATCCCCATCATCAGTAGGCAAGGTATGGGTTAGCAAAGAAACTCTCTCTGCCTTTACCTCAGTCGCTGGGAACATAAGTAATTTCATTTTTTAGTTCAGCATAGCATAAGTATGGTTTCAGCATAATCATGTGATATAAACAAGTCTTTTGTCTTCTCTCTGAAGAACAAATTATATAATCAGTCTCACTCAACTTATCCTTGACCACATAAAGTCCCGAAAAATGTGCAGTGACAGCAGATACAGGTGTAGGAAACAACACCAAACTTTTTTCTCCCGTCAGGAAAGTATGCACAACTGGCTTCTTGTCAAAACAGCTTTTCATCTTCTTCTGTGAAAGAGAAAGAGTTTCAACAAGTAGAGGACACAAAATCAAGAACATTTGTCTTCTTAGACAGACCTGTAACGAGAAATTAATCTTCCAGCATTTCCACGTACATGATTGCCTGAACACCAATTGTGACGGAGACGGACTAAACCCAAGAGAGTCTGTTGCGCTTCATGAACAGCAAATAAGACTAATGGAACTGCATCGTCTTAATCATTCCCTGTTTCTATGCAATACTTACGCAATGCAGATTTTAACATCTAATGCCTTTGTTGCCTTATTTTGTGCTTCATAATGTCCCACACGTTCTCAATGGGAGACAGGTCAGAACTGCATGCAGGCCATGCTAGCACCTGCACTCTCTGCTTACGCAACCATGCGCTTGTAATCCTGGCAGAATATGGTTTGGCGTTGTCCTGCTCTGGATGGCAGCATATGTTGCTCCAAAATGTGTACATATTTTCCTGCATTAATGATGCCCTCACAGATGTGCAAGTTACCCATTTCATGGGCACTGACACACCCACATACCATGACAGATGCTGGCTTTTGGACCTGACGCTGATAACAGCTTGGATGGTCCTTTTCCTCTTTGGCCCAAAAACTATTTGAAATGTTAACTTGTTGGACCACAAAACACAATTTTCTGAGCTACTTTCCAACTCGGATGGGACCGAGCCCAGAGAAGTCGGTGGCGCTTCTGGACAGTGTTGATGTATGGCTTCTGCTTTGCATAGTAAATCCTTAACTTGCATCTGTGGATGCAGCGGCAAATGGTGTTGACTGTCTAAGTATTCCCAAGCCCATGTCAGCATATTCATTACAGACTCATGAAGGTTTTTAAGACAATGACATCTGAGGGATCAGAGATCACGTGCATTCAGAAGTGGTTCTCAGGCTTGTCCTTTACTCACAAAGATTTCACAGGATTCCTTTAATCTTTTAATTATACTGTGAAGGTGAAATGCCCAAAATCCTTGGGGAATGTTGTTCTCAAAGTGTTGGATTATTCACTGACACATTTGTTAGCAGATTTAGCCTCGACCCATTCTTGCTCTTGAAGGACTAGGCCTTTTTTTTGGAGGCTCCTTATATATTAGATGATTGCCACACCTGTTTCACATCACCTTCTTATTTCAACTTGTCACATCACTATTAGTCCTAAATTGCCCCTGTCCCAACATTTTTGGAACGTTTTGTATGCATCAATTTCAAAATAAGCATTTATCTTTAAAAAAAAATCCACTCTGACTAAGACTCTTAAGGTTACTCAATGGTGTCTTTTGTTTATCCACAACCCAGACTAGCTGGTACCAATCTTGACAGAGTCTTTGACTTATGGTTTGAATGGTCCTAGGGTGTACGTTTGGGTCCCCTGAGTGGGATATGTCTCATTGTTTTATCTCTTCCTGTTACATCGTTACTGGTTCGCTCTGAGATCCTACACTTCACACAACACTGAGCTATGAATGTGATATTCTTCTTCTTCTCATTTCTTTAATCACATTTTTAAAAGCAAGGTGATTTCACATATTTTAAGTCGCAAGGATGAGCACATTCCCACGTCGATCCGTCTGAGTCGCTTTTTGTTGTGCCCTTTGATAATTCTCCAGGAGAATGGTTTTGCAAGATATGTAAAGATAATTAACAGCAGCGCACATAAATCTCCAGTTTTTCACAACTGGATATGATGACAAAATCAATATGTTCCACATGAACAGAGTAGCACTGACTTTGTAATGAGAGAAACTATATGAATCCTCGTTCACTGACATGTAATATAATTTTTTTCCCCTGAGGTGAGAGAGGATTGTGAAAGGATTAAATATAATAATAATAGGATTTTTTAATCGATATTTCAGGATGAAACAGAGATTTGTGTTGCATTCATGTCACCTTATTAGACGTTCCATGTTGTATCAGCCAGTAATTAAAAAAAGAATTTAGCCACAGATCACATTTGGGACACCATCGGTGTCATAACTGAACAAATTCAGCACACTGGACATATTTGTTAAGCAATAGTGCTTGCTAGTTTCATGGTTTACCTCAAATTAGTACAAAATGAGACATCAAATTGTTTGATGCCACCAATAAGAGTGTCTTACAGTGCAAAATAAATAGCTTGCACACTTCAATGAATGTAAAAGAGCATAAAACCAGATCGTCAGTTCTTGGCCAGACTCTGAGGTTGCCTTTTCTTCTTCATGCAATGACTATAGATACAAAACTTTTTTCATTTTCTTTTACATGATTTTCCATTTTATTTGAGTGAACCATAAATAGCTTTTATATATGGACACACTTTACACAGATAATAAAAAAAAGACTAACATATGTACCTCCTACACTAGTTGATTTCTATTGGCCTTCTGCCTCGTCTTTTTGCATTCTTTAATTGATTTTATCCACTGAATTCTGTTGAGTATGACTATTGTACATCTGCTTTGTTTAATAGAGACATTTTACAAGTAAAGTATCTTGCTATATATCATGCTGATAAGATGGTTCCAGTTAAAGATGGCTGTATGACAGTGGTATGTTATGGAAATATTCCATCATATGGAAGGTCTCGGCATGCATGTGCACTCATGGAAGAAGGCAACTAGGTGGGTCTCTCTGCCCCTGCTGGTTATTCTAGTCTTCATAGAGCCACAGTTATGTAACAAACATTTTAAAGTTCCTGTTAATAAGGCTTGCTAAATATTTTTTATTCGTACCATATTGCAGCTCAAATCAATATAACGTCATGTCTGTTCAAGCTGTTGGGGTCAAGCAGTTCATATGCCAAGGCATTGAAGAACTCTGCCATGCAGTCTGTTATGGATTATCGCATAATGGCAAATCCAACCCCACTTGAAAGCCAGGTCTGATATAGACCCCATTATTCCTAATTCATAACATATTTCATTATCTGGCCATGTGGAAGTTAAACGCTCTTAAAGAACGACGGAGAGGAAGAAAAGCATGAAAAGAAGAGATAAAAGAGTTTGAGGAAAATAATTTTAGTTTTGAGATCACAGCGTGGTGTGAATGACTTTGCAAAGGTATGATATCATGAAGGCTGGATCATATATAAAATTGGAATATGAGACATCCTGAGTTCTTTGACTTCAGAACATCAGTCATCTTTAATGTGGTCAGCCGTAACAAACTCAACAGAGAACAGATGTTATTTAAACTCCTAAGAGAATAAAAGTTCTTCACTGATTTTGCATTGTCTATAAATGTTATACACTCCTCTGTGCACATCTCTGTTAATGGTTCTATCAGAGTAATGAAATGCAGAACATGCTGAAATCCTGTTCGATATTAAAATCTCACTCCTTTCACTCCTTTCCATTGACCTTTATTATACCTCACTTAGCTCTGTCCAAGATCTGCCTCCTTCATCTTATCTCATGTTCATTATCTCCTGCAGGGAGCTCCATCACATTTCATTTGTAGAAGTTCAGCACTCATGAATTGAAATGATCACACAAATGATTTTGAATGCTTGTCAATGTGCAAGAATTTAAGTAGCTTTAATTGGGATATTTTTCTTGTTTGTTTTCTAACCGTACCGTCTGCAATATTGCAACATGTGCTTTTTATTAATTTTGCACACATTGCATGGCATCCTAATGGTATATGCATGCATACATATTTAAATGCATTCATATCTTCAGGACACATTGACCTCTTTAATAATGCACCACTATATTAGTTCAGCAATTTTGCTCAACTCTGGCCAGCAACACACTTCTCAGAGACATCAATGTCATTCAATTCAATTCAATTCAATTTTATTTGAATAGCGCTTTTTACAACAGACATTGTCTCAAAGCAGCTTTACAGGAATATAAACACAGTATACTCATAGTAAAGGTGAGAAACTATCCCAACTGAGCAAGCCACTCAGTGGCGACAATGGCAAGGAAAAACTCCCTAAGGTGTTAAGAGGAAGAAACCTTGAGAGGAACCAGACTCAGAAGGGAACCCATCCTCATCTGGGTAACAACAGATATTCTTAAGGAGATAATTATTGATTTATATGTAATATGTTTGGCTTAGAAGAAGCCTTTCTCCCAGCATTCTGGATTTGGAGTAGATGAGAGCTCCATCCAGAAGTAGGACCTCCGAGACCGATCATGCAGGTCCGGAGAGCAGAAAGGACCAGGATCTCCAACATCTCCATAAACTCAGGTGTAGCTCGGCAGAAGGAGAGAGGGAGAGAAAAGATTGTTAAGACTGGGAACCGGCATAATGGAAAGTCTAGTCAGGGTAGGCTAGAGTGAATAAATACGTTTTAAGCCTAGACTTAAACACTGAGACTGTGTCTGAGTCTCGAACATTAAATGGAAGACTGTTCTATAACTGGGGAGCTCTGTGAGTGAAAGCTCTTCCCCCTGCTGTAGCCTTCACTATTCACGGTACAGTCAAATATCCTGCATCTGTGGATCTAAGTGGGCGTAGCGGATCATAGAAGATCAAAAGTTACTGTCGCACAAGACCTTTTAGTGCTTTGTATGTTAATAATATGTCATGACCAAAGCAATCCTTAGTAGTTCTTGAAAGTGAAAAATATCACACTTTTCCCCAGCTATGGGGGAAGAAAAGAGAAAGAGAACATAAAAACACCAAGTAGGGCTGAGATCAACCATTCTGCTATGAAGCAATTTGACAGACAGGATTAGCCAGAACATTTAAAACAGAGACAACCTCTGTAGTCCTCTGTTCATGCAGTGTGGAGGCAGACACTAGTTATGTATTCTCACATTTGGGAACCGAATTACCAGGCTTTCATAACGATTCATTGAAGAATATCTAAAGACTGGGTTAAACGGGTCAAACTTTGAACTCCATTTCTGTGAGTTCATTTCCATTTTTCACATTCCAAAAAAAGTCTCAAAATGTCAAAGTCTGCAAAAATGTCTGGTTTATTAATATGAAGTTTTAGCTTCAAGCATTCAGTGTAAAAAGCTGTTGAAATATGTTGAAGTAAATTCTGTAGTTTAGACTTGAGTAGTTGTCTCATTGCCATATATAGTTTGTGTACATATACAGCGCTTCACTTTTTACACATTTTGTTATGTTAGATTTCAAACAAACTTCTTTCATGTTGTCATTATGGTGGTTTTTTTTTTCTAGAATTTTGAGGGAAATAATGAATTTAATCCATTTTGGAATACGGCTGTAACATAACAAAATGTGGAAAAAGTGGAGCACTGTGAATAATTTCTGGATGCACCGTATGTACAGTATACATTGTGTCAGTAGAACAGGAACACATCACTGCACGCTCCATCTCTCCACATGATGCATGCCTTGAGTCACATGATGTGAGAGACAGATTTGCTGACTTCAGACTTAAATTAAACAGATATAATTGCCTGACAGATTACTGTCTGGCTGAAAGATTTGACAGAAGTGAAGTCATTTCTTCCTGCTAGGCTCCCTCTGCAGAAGCCTAACTTTACTCCTGAAATAGGATTAGTTCACATATACACTCATCAGCCTTGTTAATATGAACACTTGTAGTCCTACACATGACAGCCGCACAATGCATACACTTATTCAAATTTTATGGTTTATCAAAAAAATAAATCTTTGTTAAATATAGGTTATTTAACAACAATTATTGGAACCATGAGGAAAATGTACCGTATTTTCCGCACTATAAGGCGCAGTCTCAATTACGGGGTCTATTTCTGTACTTGACCAATACATAAGGCGCACCGTGTTATAAGGCGCACACGGTTGTTACGCCAACCAAAGTCGCACATTTGTGCAGATTTTGGAACTCAGTCCACATATAAGGCGCACCGGATTATTAGGCGCACGGCCGATTTTTGAGAAAAATTAAGGCTTTTAGGTGCGCGTTATAGTGCGGAAAATATGGTATTTGAAGTATAGCCCCACTGATATTTGACATTTTTTAGTACACCTGGGTGACTTCCTGTTTCACAGGGATATAAGTATCAGGACACATCTAGGACAAATTCCTTATAGGTCATTCATAACAATGGGTAAAACCAATGAATATAGCTGTAATGTGCATCAAAAGGTTGTTTAGCTTCACAAAATGTGAAGTGGCTATAAGAAAATAGCACAAGCAATGCAAATAAACATTTCCACCATCAGGGCAATAATTAAGAAGTTCCAGTCAACTGGAAATGTTTTGAATCAACCTGGCATTGGACGTGTGTCTATATTGTCTTAATGCACTATGGAAAGGATGGCTCAAGTGGCCAAAGATCTCCAAGGATCATAGCTGGAGATCATCACCACAAGTTGTTTGGAAGGGTTTCAAGAAAAACGGCTGTGGCTCAGTCGGTAGCGCAGGTTGTCCACTAATCCACTAATCGTGGGGTTGGCGGTTCGAATCCCGGCCCGGGTGATCCCATGCCGAAGTGTCCTTGGGCAAGACACTGAACCCCAAGTTCCTCCCGATGGCAAGTTAGCGCCTTGCATGGCAGCTCTGCTACCATTGGTGTGTGAGTGTGCTCGCATTTGTAAGTCGCTTTGGATAAAAGCGTCTGCTAAATGAATAAATGTAAATGTAAATGTAAAAAAGTCTCTACTCTCATCCAAAAACAAACTCGAGCGTCTTCAGTTTGAAAACTTGAGCGTCTTACTATTCTAGAACTACTACAAATGGGATCGGGTTCCATGGTCAGATGAAACCAAAATTGAGCTTTTTGGCAATAAACACCAGAGGTGATTTTGGCGCACACAGAGAGGTAGCCATATGGAAAAGTTCCTCATGCCCACGGTTAAATATGGTGGTGGCTCGTTAATGTTTTGGGCTGTTTTTCTACAAGAGGACCTGGACATTTTGTTAGGATACATAGCATCATGGACTCTATCAAATATCAACAGATATTAAATAAAAATCTGCCAGAAAGCTTAATATTGGTCATGGTTGGAACTTCCAGCAGGACAATGATCCAAAACATACAACATGTACTGACCACAAAATCAAGGTCCTGACCTGAACCCCATAGAAAACCTGTGGGGTGAACTGAAGAGGAGAGTCCACTAGCATGGACCTCAAAATTTGAAGGATCTGAAGAGATTCTATATGTAGGAATGGTCTCAGATTCCTTGCCATGTATCCTCCAACCTCATCAGGCATTATAGGAGAAGACTCAGAGCTGTTATCTTAGCAAAGGGAGGTTGCGCAAAGTATTTACTAAATTAACTATTTAACAAATATTCTTTTTATAAACCTGTGTTTTGTTTGCAATTGTTTGATATGTTGATAATTGTTTGAGAGCAGAGCATTTTTGTGAATTATTTGAACAAAAGATTAAAAGGTTAAACAATAAAGACAATTTTTCACAGCCTTCTTTGCTTATATTTACCAAGGGTGCCAGTATTAGTGGAGGGCACTGTATGTTTATTGGTTTATCGATGGCTTTAGATGAATTCTGGAAAACTGGCAAAACATGCCTATAACATACAGTATCTTGACATCTTACCTTTAAGAGACTGTAAATATTTTTCGACAAAATGTTGACAACATGAAATAATGGCTTTTTAATCTTGTCTTTATCTTTCTGCAGAGGTCAGGTTGGGGGAGAAGCCAGTTTAACAAATGCCATACATTATAAACACAATCTGCCTAAATATGTGTTCCTCACAGTGAATGGCAAACTTTAATTTTGAACCTTTTTTTTTTTTTAAAGTTTTTGGACAGCTTGTAAACAGATAGCTGCTGTGAAAAATATCAGCAATGCTCTCTGGATTTTATTCTTTTTCGATTTTGGAGGACAATAAAAATGCTTTAATTCTTGCTAAGCTACATATACAATAGTCCTTCAGTAAGGACTGTAGTATTCAGTACTATATACAGTATAGAAGAAAATGTCACAATTCAGCTGTGTGAAGGGTTTTCCCAGGCCATCACATGGTATTGTACATGCTAGAAGTGTTGCCCTTCAATGTATTTGGCTCATGGTTATCTGAAAGCTTATACCCTTCACAACAAGAGTTTGATCCATGAAGGGGTAATGGATAATAATAATAATAATAATTTATCAATTTGTATAGCGCTTTTTACAATGGTACATTGTCTCAAAGCAGCTTTACAGAAATATCTTTTTACATTTACAAGCAACTTACTAATGAGACACATTCACACACCAATGGTAGCAGAGCTGCCATGCAAGGTGCTAGCTTGCCATTGGGGGCAACTTAGGGTTCAGTGTCTTGCCCAAGGACACTCCGGCATGGGATCACCCGGACCGGGATTCGAACCGCCAACCCCACGGTTAGTGGATTAGTGGACAACCCGCTCTACCGACTGAGCCACAGCCGCCCATATGGCGGCTCATGTGGATATGGCTCATGTTGATAAATCAGTGGAGATTGTGGAGTGGAGGTTTCTAGTTCCCTAGGAAATGGAGTTTGTGTTTTTGACTGGGTGATATCATTAGGAAGGTCAGGTTTGTTGGCATTTGAACAGCTTCAATTTTTACTCTTAAAAAACTCTAAAGTGAGACCATCACGGCAGTGAGGCAGCAATTTTTCTATTCAATCTTTTTATACAAGCTCTGGAGCTCTGTCCTTCTAATTGTGCATGTTGTCAAATTTCCAATGTTTTTTTTTCCAATGTCTTCAGTACATTTTAGTCTTCTGAATCAAGCTAGTTCTATCATGTGTTGTAATGTACACTAGAGAGCCAAAATTCTAAATAGATCTAGTAATAGATGTATGATGTTAGCATGTGAAAAATGCAAGCCAATATATGTTAAAGGTGGAAAGAGGATAAACAGCTAGGCTATGAGAAACCACAAAAGATGTATGTTGTACAAACTTGAACAAACTCAAAAGGTTCCAAGTGGCATCTCACATTCTTCCTGCAATTTCATCACTTCCTGTTTCAGTGAAATCCCAACATTTCAGTACATGATGGCTGAATTACAATACATTTAGTTAAATAAGTTCTTGCCCTGCAGTGTCAAGTAGCTATTTTTGGCTTCGTATTATAAATTAGTTAGTGGGCTTTATAGTCTAGAATGCCAGTGTGTGATGAGGAGGGGAGGAGACGCTGGCAGCCATGATGGGTTTTGATAATTAAAACAATTCAAAAGGTGCCAAGAGGAAGAGCGCTAGAGTGGCATGGCCCCAGTGAAGCAGTGATAAATTGCTTTTCTCTGTGTTAATTACAGGGTTATGATTTTCAACTGATGCAAAGAACAGCTTTTTTGTGCCTTATTATGATAATAAATTTGAATTTATGTGATTAATTTGCTGAGGCATGATAATTTATGGAAATTATCTGCATACTGTGATTTTTGTTAGCGCCATTCTACAGTTAAACTGTTGAGCTTACACACAAAGCAGAGTGCTGAAAGAATGTGTTTGTGTGTGATTGGTGTTACTGTGTTTGTATAGCCGAGTGCCTGAATGTTTATGTATTTACATTAATGCTGAAACCCCACTTGGCTGGTTTAAATAACTCAAGGCTTTGACTCTGCTCGGCTTACTGTAATTGGTCAAACACTTGTCTAACCACATGCTCCATATTCCTCAATGATTTGGCAGACTTTGTTCAGCTTGTCACATCTTTGCTTTAGGGAGTATCTAGTCGATATACCACAATTTTTTCTTAAGGGCCCTGGCACCAGACCACGTGCAGCTTAATTGCCCCTGTTGAAAAGGCCATAGGGTCTTGCTGAGGACCAGGTGATGAAAGCAGTTCCCTGGAACTGTGGAATGGTGACTTAGTGGTTAGCACATTTGCTCCGGGGTTGGGGGCTTGAATCCTGCCTCCTTCCTGCGTGCACAGAGATTGCTTGTTCTCAGCTTGCTTCGGGGTTTCCTCTGGGTACTCCAGTTTCTTCCCCCAGTCCAAAGACGTGTGTTGTAGTCTGATTGGAATTTCCAGATTGTCCGTAGTGTATGAATGTGGTTGTCTGTTGGCACCCATCGCAGGGAACATGTCCAGGGTATCCCCTGCTTTATTCCCCGAGTTCCCTGTGACCCTGTGTAGGATACGCAGTACGGAAAATGGATAGATGTACTGTCTACATGTTCTTCATGCTTGGCTTGCCTTATTTCTAACCAATGAGCTTTTCAGTCCTTGTTAGAAATAAGTAAGCAAAAATTTGTAGCTGTCTAATTGATCACGTACTTGACTGAAAATCCGTGCCGAGTTGTTAAGATGATTAGCGCTGTAGGACACATTATTATAAACTAAAAGATATTGCAGAGCTAAAAACAGTTGTAGCAGCCACCTCAAAGCCTGAATTACTTTCTTCATAAGCACATCACGCCATGCATTTTAGTGTATAAAGGCAGAACTGGTCGTTAAAGTGATTTGGATGATAATATACTTCTGGCCTAAATAATGCAAGTCTGTTTAAATTTGTAAACCTAGTATGAGCACACGTCTTTCTGAATGAATGCAATTCTCTTAAAAGAGCTGATCGTGCTTTAAAAACATATCCACTTTCCCTGCGAGCTTTCAGAATCAGATCCTGTGTGATTGTGTGAACAGTGACAGATGCTTGTATGAAGCCTGTCAGAAAGCTGCAGATCAATGGGAGACAGATGGACAACACATAATAGTGCAAACTTTAACAATGAGGTAATAGACAGACGGTTCTTCTTTCCACAAATCCCTCCAGAAGTCACATCAGACGCTGATTGATGGACTGTCTTGGAATGTTTATATTTTACTGCCTGACTGCTGCTTATGTTTTCCACACACACCTTTTCACTGCTCATACCATGGGTGCAGGTAACAGTGAAATTTTATCTGACATTAAAGGAATACCGCAACGTTTGTCGTCTATCAACAGCATCTGTATTGCATGTACAATTACCATGAGCAAGGATTTCCTGTACTAGAAAAATATCAGAAAACATCCATCCATCTTCTACCGCTCACTCTTTTTTCAGGGTCACAGGGAACCTGGAGCCTATCACAGGAGGCATCGGGAACAAGGCAGGATACACCGCGGGGTACACCACTGACAGGGTGCCAGTCCATCACAGGGCACAATCACATACACATTCACACACCCATTCATACACTATGGTCAATTTTACCACGCCAATTAGCCTACCATGCATGTCTTTGGACTGAGGGAGGAAACCAGAGTACCCGGAGGAAACCCCCGACGCACGGGGAGAACATGCAAACTCCGCACACACATGGCCCCGGCGGGACTCGAACCCTGAACGTGTGAGGCGAGCATGCTAACCACTAAGCCACAGTGTGCCCTTATCAGAAAACATGTTGATTCAAAACTTGTTCATAGTGGAAATCTAAGGGTAATTGTTAAATTAATGTTTAAAATACACGAGTGTACATTTACCTCTGTAATTGGTTGGCACCCTGTCCAAGGTGTCTCCTGCCTTGGGCTCTGAGTTCCCTGGGATGGGCTTCAGGCTCCCCTGTAACCCTATGTAGGATAGGCAGAATGGAAAATGGATAGATGGCTAGATTTCCCTGCCACTTTAATAGGAACATTATCAGCCAATCAGGTGGCATTAGCACGATGCAAAAATAATCAGGTCAGGAGTTTCAGTTAATGTTCACATCAAATGTATTAAAAAAAGAATGGGGAAAACATGATCTCAAGGACTTTAACCATGGGAGACAGGCTGGTTTGAATGATGAACAATGGTTCTGAAGGTGGAAACCTTCAGGTAGATGGACTACAACAGCAGAAGACCACATCAGGTTCCACTCCTCTGTCAGCACAGAAGCGGAATCTGAGTCTACAGTGGGCACAGATTCATTTAAATTGGGTAGTTGAAGATTGGAAGAACGTTGTCTGATCTTTTGTAGAGATCCCAAGAGATCAACAGTTTCTGAAATACTCAAACCAGCCCAAAACTGCAACCAATGCAATCTAGCGAACAATAAAGGTCTTGGGATGAATTCTGTTACTTACATTGAATTCTTATTAATTCAATGCTGTTACTATGTAGCTTTGTTTTATTAGTAGTAGTGGAGCGATTTAAATTTGTGAAATCATTGTGAAAACACATAACAACAAATACATATTCAGAGCTTATTTAGACCTTATGTTCAAATACCTTCGACTGGAGAAGACATGAAAACATTCTACCAATATATACCTTACTGATAGACATCATACCTTAGTCTTCCATTATAAGTAAGTTTAGAATCAACATGTTTCTCTATTTATTCCTCAATAGTCTGTGATAATTGGCACATGCATGAAAATACAAGATACAGTGGTGTGAAAAAGTGTTTGCCCCTTCCTCATTTCCTGTTCCTTTGCATGTTTGTCACACTTAAGTGTTTCTGAACATCAAACCAATTTAAACAATAGTCAAGGACAACACAAGTAAACACAAAATGCAATTTGTAAATTAAGGTGTTTATTGTTAAAGGTGAAAAAAAATCCAAACCATCATGGCCCTGTGTGAAAAAGTGATTGCCCCCTTACTATAACTGTGGTTGTCCACACCTGAGTTCAATTTCTCTAGCCACACCCAGGCCTGATTATTGCCACACCTGTTCACAATCAAGGCATCACTTAAATAGGAGCTGCTTGACACAGTAAGGTCCACCAAAAGATCCTTAAAAGCTACACATCATGCCGAGACCCAAAGAAATTCAGGAACAATTGAGAAAGAAAGTAATTGAGATCTATCAGTCTGGAAAGGGTTATAAAGCCATTTCCAAAGCTTTGGGAATCCAGCGAACCACAGTGAGAGCAATATCCACAAATGGCGAAGACATGGAACAGTGGTGAACCTTCCCAGGAGTGGCCGGCCGCCCAAAATT
>JAFFST010028055.1:47246-59204 GCA_022414735.1 Noturus placidus
TTTAATAATAAACACCTTTATTTACAAATTGCATTTTGTGTTTACTTGTGTTGTCCTTGACTATTGTTTAAATTGGTTTGATGTTCCGAAACACTTAAGTGTGACAAACATGCAAAGGAACAGGAAATGAGGAAGGGGGCAAGCACTTTTTCACACCACTGTATATGTAAACATCTGTTATAAGAAATTATTCAGGGGCAGGACTAAATAAAAAACAAAATGCCTTTTTGATAATCCCCCTTATTATTATTTTATAAATTATAAAAAAAAAATTTGCAGATTCTACAAGGCGTATCTAAACCTATGACCTCAACGGTAACTGGAAATTTTAATTTAGAATGTCCAATAAAATGTGCAGTATTCCTAACAACTTCATGAAGCAAATATTGGGGGGGGGGTAGCTAATAGTTTAAGCAGCTCATAATCATGCACCTTTAAATGACTCTCGGAAAGGTTTCTCACGTCAAAAATCATTTCCTGCAATAGTTTCACAGCACGTCACCACAAAGTAGCTCTGAAGAAAAGCCAGGCAAGGCGCTATCGGCTAAATAACAGTGTAAACCTCCCTGGTTGAGTTTCTCAGAGTAAGTTTTGAAGATAATTTAGTTTTGAAGCAGTCAGTTTTCCCAGCAGTCAGCCATAGAGCCAGAACAGAAGAAAAGCTGCCAGGGTGTATGTGTGAGAGATATGGCCATGTACTATTACAGTGAAGCATTATGGATAGGCTGTAAATGCCATCACAGTTAGAAAATTGGGAGGATGTGGTGTATTTTTCATTATTTTAATGGTTACCCTGCAGCCAAATATCATTGGCCTGTCAGTGGGACCTTTCAGTTATTTATGTATATATCTAGCGTTTTATACGCTTATAAATGATCCATACAATAAAAGCATATGGTCTCATTTCAAACAGACTGTTCTTTCATGGACATATGGGAAAAGCAATTTCTTTGTTGTAGAAAAACAACTGAAGAGGCAACTAGGCATTTCAACTAGTGTTAATGATGCAGCGGGCTATTGTATAGCTTTACGGTCAGTTTTGTAAAATCAATGACCTGAGTGAAACACTGCCTCGGGTTTTAGTGTGGACAGAGATTAATCTAGATTAATCGCTTTAGTGGTGAAATAAAGAGCTGGCTGGGAGACGTGAATCCACTTGGAGGTTTTCTTAATGATGATTGGCACATTAATAAACATAAATCACAGGAAGGAAATGTGTGTTGCTTTCTTAAAGCATCATAAATCAGCCATGAAAGACGTACAACGACAGACATTTACTGTATGTATGCAAATTCAAAGCCTCGTTTTGCTTTATTGTTAATGCTATATGGAATAAACAAAACATATACAGTACCATGCAAACATTTTAGGCACATGCAAAGAAATGCTGTAGAGCAAATATGCCTTCAAAATAATGAAATTAAATGTTTCTAAAAAGTGAATATTTGGTGTGACAAAAAAAAAAACAGTTGTCTCTGGTAAGTTTGTGCAGATTTATAAGGATATGAGCTGTAAGTTTTATTGAGAATCTTGCAGTCACGGTTCTTCTGGAGACTTTGACCCTCACACTTTCTTCTTAGTTTTGCATCAATACCCAGCAGCCTTCATTCTGGTTTTTTTTTTTTTTTTTGTCTGAAAAGTGTTCTCTTACGTAATATACTACTGTCTTTAATGACATACTAACATTTTTCTCTAACTTTTAATTTTGTGCTGGAAAATTACTGTTTGGGAATCTAAAAGGTTTTTGTACTGACCCGATAATGTAGAAGTCATAAAATGTTTGTACTGAAAAAAATAGGGTGCCTAAAACTTTTGCACAGTAAATGATATGGTGGCTTTTCCCTTCATTTTACATTTTAATGTGTTTATATTAAAGTTTTTTTCATGATGCTATATTCTAGGATAAATAGTATGAACTGATATTGGAAGTCTTTAGTTCAGGTGCATATTTAAGCGTCTTTCTATATCGTTTAAGACATTTTTGGACTATATCCGATTGTTCATGAAACACACACTAGTTGTAAACAGTTGTAGAATGTTTTTGTCTCCATGTCCAACTCATAGGCTGTTTGCAATGAGACTATTATTATTATTATTATTATTATTATTATTATTATTATTATTATTATTATTATTATTCATAAAGCTGCTTGTGTTCTTCTCAGCAAAGGGAGAATGAAAATCATGAAACATGTTTGGAATCAATCTTTTATAACATGTTGCAATTTCAAATGCTCTTTTATGATTTAACTCCATTAGCCCATGAGATGAATTAGTGTGTGTTTTCAGTGTGTTTTTAGTGTGTGTTTTGTCCTCTGAGGCATGAGCGGTTCGCACCTAAGTATGAGGAAAGACGTGTACTCCGAGAATATTTCGAGTTTTGCATCTGAGGAACAATGATTTATCTGCTGCTTTGTAGCAGGAATGGTACATTTCTCTAGGCTCTTTTCACTCGCCTTTTTTCGAGTTAATGTAATTGCTAGCGGGTGGCACGGTAGCACAGCGGGTAGCTTTGCTGCTCTAAAGCTTACCTGTTCCTGAGCTCGGGTTAATCTCTGTGCAGAGTTTTTGTTCATGCTCACTGCGTGTCCCAGTACTGTTCCGGTTTCTTCTCACCTAGGTGTATTGGCTATAATACATAGTTACTAGATGGGAGTTAGTGTATGAATATGTGTGTTCATGGTGCCCTGTGATGGACTAGCATCCAGGATGTATGAATAAACTCTGATAGACTCTGAATAAACTTAAATGAGATAAATATTAGTTAGATATTAGAGTTAGATATTGCTAGCACTAACTAGAAACCTGTAGACTAAAATGTTTAGTAGCACACTACACAGCGTGTGAAAATAATCTGTCACCAACTGTTACTTCATGTAATTACTATTTAGAATGATGATGTTTGGTTTGTCACGTTTCTGTTGCCAGTAAACTGAATAATCATACGAAGAACAGATTTCACATTTTCTCTTTACTCTTTACAGTCATAAAACCACCAAGAAACAGGAAAAAAGATACACTATAGGCCCTTTGATGTCTGTCTAAACTTCTACGCAACACCTGGGATGTGAGGTAAAAGTGTATTGGTGAAACCTAGGTGATTACGCAACCAAGTGTGCCTTATGGAGCGCATGCAAGAATGAATAACACCATTTCCCTCGAGCTAAAAGTGGTGTCAGGAGATATTTGCCTTGTCCTTCACACATCTATCTTCTGAATCTGCTGAACATGCAGAAGCAGAAGAAACAAGCAAAAAGGTTCCATAATTTTTATATAGTTCTGAATATCAATATGCCATATAGAAGAGCAAAACTGTCTTTTGTCCACACATTTAATACTACTTGCACTCCATTTTATCTTTTGTTTTTGTCCTGATTTGTCCTGACTTCCTCTCACTTACTCAGCACTTAGGTGCATGATGGGGTTTGAGAATTTATTGGTTTGAAAATGAAAACCATCTAGAGCAGAAACAAAACAGACTAAAACACAGAGGAGAGAGCAGTAAGAGGTGATCATTAGTTTTAGTTGATATTGGAGTATGTACATGGATACACCATACAGAAATGATACAGGTAAACATGTATGATTCGATACACTTGGATTGGCTCTCTGATCTGATCTAATCTGATATGATTGAGTCCCAGGATGATTCGATTCAGCTCAGATCTGAGTCAGTATGACTCACCTGAGTTCAATTCAACGCACATTGTTTTGACTCATGTAAGCGAGAAGAAATTAACATCTTTTATACGCTGTGTTGATTTTGTCGAAACAAAACAGCTGTTACTCACAAGGTCTTGGTATGAAAAATATAACAGTAAATTACAAATTAGAACTCACACTGCTTTTTGTTTTGTCATGCAGCACTGGGATGATGCATCTGACATGCAGAGATTGGTGATTTCTCACACTCCTTAGCTTTCGCTCTTCTGCACGCCCATGTAAACGTGTCTGGTATATTGATTTGAGACACATTTAATCTTGTGTATTTTTCATTTCAAACTGGATCTAGGCATGTAATCAATGCCGCAATATCAAAGACTGTTGAACCAATTGTTTAATGCAAATCAGCTTTTCATTACCTCTATTCCGTATTCAGTTTACTTTTATAATAATAATAATAATAATAATAATAATAATAATAATAATAATAATAATAAAGGGGCAAAAGATGGCTTAGTGATTAGCATGTTTGCCTCACACCTCCAGGGTCGGGGGTTTGAATCCCATCTCCGCCCTTTGTGGACGGAGCCTGCATGTGCTTCCTCCGGGTACTCCGGTTTCCTCCCCCAGTCCAAAGACATGCATGGTAGGCTGATTGGTATCTCTAAAGTGTCCGTAGTGTATGAATGGGTGTGTGGGTGTGTGAGTGTGTATGTGATTTTGCCCTGCGATGGACTGGCACCCTGTCCAGGGTGTACCCCGCCTTGTGCCCGATGCTCCCTGGGATAGGCTCCAGGTTCCCCGTGACCCTGAAAGGGAGTAAGCGGTAGAAGATGGATGGATGGATAATAATAATAATAATAATAATAATAATAATAATAATAATAATAATAATAATAATAAGGGTGAGTGTGTATGTGATTGTGCCCTGCGATGGACTGGCACCCTGTCCAGGGTGTACCCCGCCTTGTGCCTGATGCCTCCTGGGATAGGCTCCAGGTTCCCCGTGACCCTGAAAAGGAGTAAGCGGTTGAAGATGGATGGATGGATGGATAATAATAAGGGGGCACGATGGCTTAGTGGTTAACATGTTTGCCTCACACCTCCAGGGTCGGGGGTTTGAATCCCATCTCCGCCCCTTGTGGGCGGAGCTTGCATGTGCTTCCTCTGGGTACCCCAGTTTCCTTCCCCAGTCCCCAGTATAGGCTGATTATAGGCCCTGCGATGGGTTGGCACCCTGCCACCTTGTGCCCTCAGTTTCCTGGAATAGGCTTCAGGCTCCCTTGTGACTCTGTGTAGGATAATTACTATGGAAAATGGATGGATAATAATACTAATCATTTTACTCTTCTGTTGTTGTTATTGTTGCTACTACCAATAATTCAACTAATTCAGTATTTCAACTTCCAAGACCATACACTTATTTTGGGTTTAAGCCACCCTCGTATGTTGTGAATACAAATACAAATATAAATGATCTGATAAACCAAAATAAATAGCAGTGCTATTTGTTCAGTGTTTGTCTTATACCCAGGGATCACATTGTCATTCACAGTCATATTATGATATAATAAAATGATATCCATAGTAACTACCACCTTTATGTTTTGTAGCCAAGATGCAAACCCCAATGGGAAAATCCCAATAGAAAATTTGCTTTCCTATTTGTTTTGCGTCATTGTATGTCAACTTCATATTTAACATGCGCTATGATTCCTTCTGTGGACCAGAGGATAAATGTATTTAAGATACATAATCGATTGCTGTAAAAAGTCCTGAGGTTCAGACACAATTCATGCAGATTCACATCAGGTGTGTGCCTGTCTGTTGGCAGCACGAATCACAAAGCATCATGCATGTGAATGTATGTGTTTGCATCTCAGCCTCATCTTTACTTTCCATCTGCTGCTTGTTTTTGTGGAGACACAATCAGCAGCTGTTGGTCCTGCTGCTCTTCTAATGAACTAGTGTTGCATGTGAACATCATAATCCATTCCTATTTTAGTGCATCAAATTTTATTAACTTGTGAAGCAGATATATAAACATATAGTCTGAAGTTTATATTTGTAACACTCAGTTTGTGGATTTTATTTTAAATAAATGAAAAAATAGTACTGTATTTTGCCCCACCAACACACACACACACACACACACACACACACACACACACACACACACACACACACACACCATTTGATTAATCAACAAAATATTCGGCCTATTAGTTGATTGCACTTACCATGTTAGTGTAAATTGTGCTTTACTCGTTTATTCATTTAATTATTCATCCTTTATAACTTTCCTATCCTCTTCAGTGTGTGCTGTGGTTTACTTAATTTTATATTTTGGGACATAGACCCAACTAAGTCCATTAGAAAATATTTCTGGCAGGTGCAAGCAAGAATAAGCTGTCCCGTGAGCAAGGCCCTTAACCATATCTGCCCAAGGGTACTGTATCATGGCTGACCCTGCGCTCTGACCCCAGCTTCCTACTAAGCTGAGAAAAATTGTGCTGCAATGTATATGTGACAAATAAATGATTCTTCTTATTAAATTGCCTTGGAGATTGGGCAGAAATCCTTCTGGAGTGGCCGAGAGTGGAATAAAAAAAAAAAACTGTCCACTGCACACCGCAACTCAGAACGGTATTCACTTTAAAAACTGTAATATAATAACCCCCCAAAAAAGAGGATTTTTAGACATTTTTATATTGTCAGCATGAGACTCGAGAATTTTGGGGGCGGACGGGTGCTTGTTTTTAAATACAATGCATTTTGAATATTGATTTTATTACATACACACAACTTTATGAGTCATTTTGGACTCATCTACAGTATTGGTTGGTACAGGAGGGTTTTGTGCCCGGGGACAGTTGCATAAGAAAGCGTAAGTGCATCTGATACTATCATTAAGTGATAGTACCACAAAAAAAGGCTTCAGATTTCGTTGATTTCGCTAAGCTTTAATGAGAACATGTAATGAGAACAATCAGCCTTTAAAATGTCATGAGCAGAAAATGAATGGAACGTGCCAACAAAGCCTCTATCACTTCTACCTGGACCATTAGCAGTAATGCTTTAACAGTGCCATTGAAATTAATCTGATTTCTGTTTCGGATCTCTAAAGTGACATTCGTGGCTTCAGCATTTTGACAAACTGTCCTCCTTCTCATGGCAAAACGAGGCACTTCAACAGCACTGAATTTTCAATAGTGACTAATCTCAAAGATGCAGCGTATCTTGCTAAAGTGGATGTTTCCTGTTTTGATTGCTGGCAATATTCAGTACAGATGTCAGGAAGCACAGACAAGAGAACGCAGATGAAGGTTTGGGTCTTAAAGTACTCAAACCAGACAAAGCAGAAGGAGCAGGTGGTAATTGTAAAGCATAAACAGACTGAAAGTCAAGGCCATCAGCAAACAGACATACACTAGGCAAGACATGATGGGGAATTAATTAAACAGGTCAACACCAGAGAAACAGGAAGTAATGGATCAGAATTCAATCTGATGCATTTCCCCAAGTCTGAGTTATTTCATGAAGAGTGCTTGTGATTAGCCGTCTGGTGATAAAAAGTCCGGTTGGCAGCTGATATGGAGTTTGATGGAGGATCTTTTGTATTGCTGTAGCTTGTTAGTATCTTCGAGAGCAGGTAGAGATGCTGACAAAACCTCACATGAACTGCACAACTACTCGCAGGCATGTCCCACATGATTCATAATTTCCTGTGGTTGAAACGACATAAAGCTTGTTTTCTGCTGTTTTCTATTAAGCGGAATCAAGATGAATGTTAGGGGAGGGGTGATAAAATGAGTTTTTCAGATTTGCTCAGGAAAAAGAGATATTTGATTTTTTTCCAGCTGGTTCACTACAGTAGCGTGTTCGGGTTGTTTTGTATTCAGTAAAAAAAAAAAAATTAAAATACAATTGTTTTCTCGTATGGCTGTACTCTATATGAGAATTTGAAATATCAGCAAATTGTACAGCAGAAAGTTCTGAAAAGAAATTTGCAACAACAACAAAAATTGGCACAAAAGCAGACCGTTTTTGTAAATGTTTACTCCTTGTGGTATTATACGTTGTTTTAATTGTTTTAGCCTTGCCCTTTTAACCTCTGTCTCTGGCCAAACTAACATCTTAACCTTATTTGTTTTAGACGGCATGGGAAGCACTGAGTCCAGCTGTAAATATTTATTAGCATTCTCTTGTGTGTTTTAAAGCTGAGCGATTGATTTAGAAAAAAAAATGACTAGAAAAGTTACTAGACTTTATTCAATGAAATGTGTTGAACAGCAGGTGGAAAATACAGATTATAATAGCCCCAGAAAGAGAAATATATAAAGAGAGAATTATTTGCTTAAATATTTCATAATTCATCTGTGTTAATGATCACATCCCACATTTAAGCTTTAGGAAGCTTCATTACCTTGGTCCATTTGACTCGTTGGTATAATAAAGGCACATTTCAAGCTGCACAGTCAGCTTTACTCTGAGCTTTTTCAATGCCTCATAGATTTACAAAGGTTCGATTTTCCCTGTCACAATGTATTCACACTGCATTTCAAGAGTTTCTTTGAAATATTCTGTTGTAATACTATTGTAGTACGTTCCTGGAGTTTTTATGACTACATTTATTTGTCATGTTCAGCCAGTCTACTTTAAACTTGTACAAAATTGTTCATGTTGAATCTCGTTTTTGTCCCAGGTAACCCTCCTGCTACAGGCACCGGTACGCTGATCATCACTCTGGAGGACGAAAACGACAACGCACCCTATGTGGTGCCCTCAGTAGTACGGGTATGTGAAGATGCCAAGGAGGTGAACGTGGCAGTGATAGGAGCACGCGATAAAGATATCCACCCAAACACAGACCCCTTCAAGATAGAGCTCGGTAAACAGCTGGGTCTGGAGAAGACGTGGAGGATGTCTAAGATTAACAGTGAGTCACAGTTCGGATCCACACACTAACACTGAACCTCCAGTTAGATCTGTGATATGAACATCACCGTCAAAATGAATAAAGTGATCCAGAGTTGATAAGGCCTTTAGTAGTAAACAAAGAAAGATTTTAGTCTTGTGCATGCTTGAGAATTGACAGTGAAGGCAATTTTTTGTCAGGAAATAAGGAACGTGTTATAGATAAGAGCAAAGTAAGAGAACAGTCAAAATAATTCCAGGGACAGTGCTATTAATCCCTGCCACTTATCTGTTGTATTAAATAATGACTTGGTGTCTTGAGGCTAGGAAAGAAACAAAATGTGTTAGATATAAAAAATTAAAAAGCCAAATGAAGCTCTCAGCAGCAGAAACAAAAAAAAGAGAACAGAAGAGAACGGAATAGAAGAGCAGAGAATCGAAAAAAGACAGAAAACAACAGAACAGAACAGAGGAATAGAAAAAAAGAGAACAGAATAAAATAGAGCAAAAAAGAAAAGAACAGAAGAGAATTTTATAGAACCAAAGATTACAGAACATGGGAAAGAGAACAGAAGAGAGGAGAGGAGAACAGTAGAGAGGAAAGGAGAACAGAAGAGAGGAGAGGAGAACAGAAGAGAGGAGAGGGGAACAGAAGAGAGGAAAGGAGAACAGAAGAGAGGAGAGGAGAACAGAAGAGAGGAGAGGAGAACAGAAGAGAACAGAAGAGAGGAGAGCAGAGGAGAACAGAAGAGAACAGAAGAGAGGAGAGGAGAACAGAAGAGAACAGAAGAGTGGTGAGGAGAACAGAAGAGAACAGAAGAGAGGAGAGGAGAACAGAAGAGAGGAGAGGAGAACAGAAGAGAACAGAAGAGAGGAGAACAGAAGAGAACAGAAGAGAGGAGAGGAGAAGAGAACAGAAGAGAGGAGAGGAGAAGAGAACAGAAGAGAGGAGAGGAGAACAGAAGAGAGGAGAAGAGAACAGAAGAGAGGAGAGGAGAACAGAAGAGAACAGAAGAGAGGAGAGGAGAACAGAAGAGAAGAGAGGAGAGGAGAACAGAAGAGAAGAGAGGAGAGGAGAACAGAAGAGAGGAGAGGAGAACAGAAGAGAACAGAAGAGAGGAGAGGAGAACAGAAGAGAAAAGAAGAGAGGAGAGGAGAACAGAAGAGAACAGAAGAGAGGAGAGGAGAACAGAAGAGAACAGAAGAGAGGAGAGGAGAAGAGAACAGAAGAGCACAGAAGAGAGGAGAGGAGAAGAGAACAGAAGAGAGGAGAGGAGAACAGAAGAGAACAGAAGTCAGTAGAACAGAAGAGAAGTGAAGAGGACCGCAAAAGAGAACAGCGGTGAACAGAACCGAATAAAAGAGAAAATGAAGAGAAGAGAACAGGAGCACAGGAGAAGAGAAGCAGTGCTTCAGGCTTCTGCTTTGACAGACTGAGAGTAAAACACTGTGTGTGATTGACAGGAAGGAAATAAGTCAGGAAGTGTTTCAGGATACAGGTATTCCTGCGTCTGCATGTGTGTTTTCATAAACTATTGTCTTTGCCCACAGACACACATTCACAGATCATGCTGCTGCACAGTCTGAAGCGAGCCAACTACAACCTGCCCCTGGTCCTGACTGACTCCGGCTTCCCTCCACTCACAAACAACACAGAGCTCAAAGTGCAGGTGTGCACCTGTAAGAAGAACCGAATGGACTGCAATGGAGCCGGCTCTCTTCGAACAAATCTACTGCTGCTGCTCGGCCTGCTCCTGTTCTCCGTGTTCTGTGAGTACCACGCTATAGTGCACGATGGGTAGAAATTTCTAGAACAGTTTACAATATGGCGCTCTAAGGTCATTTTAGGAGCAAATGGTAAACCGATGTGCAGCTGACTTGTACCACGCTCTTCATCACTGCCTGTGTAAAAGATGAGTTGTTTTGAAAATGGAATTAAAAGCAATCTTTAAGTTTGCATATTTAAATTCGGTTCCACTTTATATTATTTCTAATCACTGCGCCATTACGTACTCATGTAATAGTACAGTAACATCTTGTGTATATTCGTCAGCCTCAATTTTGACATTTTGAAGTCTAAGCTTTATATAAATTCTCTATCGTGTTTGAATGTTCCTCGTTATACCACAGCGCTCTTCAATTCTCAAATCCGATTATTGATTCATTTTCTGTAACAGCAGTTCTGACAGTAGTTCCAGCTATAATTCAAATCTCAAGTTCATATTAAAGTGCCCATTCTAATAGATTAGCATTTCTATAGTACTGTAATTGCTCATCAACTGGGACATTAATCAATAATCTAAGACTAATAATAACCAAAAAAATGTATTGTTTATTCATTAATATGGTGAAGCTTTGTCGAGATTTTATTGAACACCTATCAGTCTGTAAAGGATTTCACAGAGGGGTTTTTTTTTTTGTGATTTTTTAAGCCAAAAATGCTTGATTGTCCTGCTTTTGTGCTTTTGTTATTTTTGTATAAAAATTGTAGTTGCATGAAGTTGTTTTGCAAGGTCTTTTGCGGGTAGTAAATGAGACCTTTTAGCTGTACTCATATTCGACAATCAAAGAGGGCCGTGGCTGATTGAATGCTGTGATGAGGTCACATGACATGTCTTGGCCAAAATCTGTATGAAGTCAGGGGTACATATGAAACATTGCAAGTTCCTCTGAATATTGTGGAGTGATTTTGATTTTGAGTTCATTTCTACAAAAAATCCTGGAGAGACTGACTTGTGAAAGGAGTCTCCAGTGTCAGAGCTTGTTAATAGTCAGTATGGGTGTTTAGGTTTCTTGTTAACATAGCTGCGAGTTTTTTGAGAGAGAGAGAGAGAGAGAATGAGAGAGAGAGAGAGAGGTAGGTTGGTGAGGGGACGACTGTTATAGCTGCTATAACATAAGTGATAGCAGGAACGTACTTGTTTTGGCAGACAGCATTAAACAGCATTAAATGTAACTATAAATTGTTTAAAAATATGCTGTTTTTGATTAATAAATTAAAGATTTTAATTGTTTCTGGTGTAAGAGGAATAAAAGACTTCAGGATGTGATGTAATTGGTAAATAATACACTTCTGCGTGGTAACAGTAACTTCACGCCGCATCACATGACTGTTAACTATTATCACTGTAGTTTATTCCATATGTAATATGTTAGGGCGGCTAACATATGTTAGGGCGGCTGTGGCTCAGTTGGTAGAGAGGGTTGTCCACTAATCCACTAACCGTGGGGTTGGCGGTTCGAATCCCGGCCCGGGTGACTCCACATGCCAAGGTGTCCTTGGGCAAGACACTGAACCCTAAGTTGCCCCCAATGGCAAGCTAGCACCTTGCATGGCAGCTCTGCTACCATTGGTGTGTGAATGTGATCTCATTAGTA